>APFE031274078.1:0-13212 GCA_000404065.3 Pinus taeda | reverse complement strand
TGGCCAACCAAGCTAGGAGAAAACGTGATTTTCCCAAGGTCACTTCAGAGGTGTCTTTGATTCTCCTGAGGCAACGGTATTCTTGACATTTCTCTCAAAACATGACACCTGTACAAAAAGTGAAGGAGGTTTTTATTCTTTGGCATGTTTTGGACAAAAACCTCTCTCAGTGTCTCAAAATTAATCTTTGATTTATCTGGAACATTATTTGAGTGCGACTTGTCCCGATGTGTGAAACAAGGAATTTTGTCGAAATGGAGCGAAATGAAGGGGATAGGGGGCTTCTAAATTCTTGGAGAAATTTTTTGGAGTGGGGAGGGATGTTAGGAAGCAGGGGAAAGTGGAATCTCAGAGATTGAGTGAGGGGAAGGGGTCCAAAAGGGCAAAACATAGGCCCAACATAGAAAATTGCCAGGTTGTACCAAGAAACTAGGGTTTGTGCAAAAAAAAGAATTTTGGGGGATATGAGTGATGGGAAGCATTTGTTAAGATACTTTAAGGATAGGGGAAGGTGTATGAACATCTAGATACAAGTTTTGGTTATGATTTTACCGTCCAAGAGAAATTGGCTTCAAAACCCTAGGAGAGGGAAATGAACTTGCCAAGGCACAACTGAAGCATGAACAAGATGTAAAATGACTCATTAGACACTAACATGATAATGAAAACCCTATGAATGATGATATACTCAGCTGAATAGTGACATAGATTAGCATTTGGGCAACTTTAGAAGGAGTTAAAGCAAACCCTAGACCTAAAGCCTAGTGACCAAATTTTGCTTGAAGACTCACTGAAATGACAAAATTTGACCTTGACACTTCAAAATCACTTTGTAAGAGCACATTTGATCACTGGAGGAAGGCTGGAAAGACTGAAACTAACAGTTTGTATAGAAGAAAAATGGTACTCTTAGACTACGCATTGACTATAGGTGGTTGAATAAGGTAACAATCAAGAACATGTACCCTTTGTCAAGGATTTATGATTTGTTTGATGAGTTAAAGAGAGCAGTAGTGTTCTCTAAGATCGACTTGAGATCGGGATACCATCAGGTATGCATCAAGGAAGGGGATATCTTCAACACTAAGTTCAGGACTAGGCATGGGCATTATGAGTTTATTGTTGTTCCATTTGGTTTGACTAATGCTCCAACTAAATTTATGTGTTTGATGAATAATGTGTTGTGTCCTTATCTGGACAAGTTTGTTATTATATTCATTGATGACATACTGGTATATTCTAAGAATGAGGAAGAACATGCCGAACATTTAGTAGCAATGTTGAGATTTCCAAGAGAGCATTGCTTGTATTCTAAGCTTAGCAAGTGCAGATACTTTTAGACCGAGGTACATTACTTGGGACATGTTGTCTCCAAAGAAGGCATAGCAATAGATCCAGAAAAGGTAAGGGCCATCATGGAATCGGTAGCTCCTAAGAATGTAGGTGAGGTGAGATCATTCATGGGATAGAGGTTCATTAAGAACTTCTCACGCATTTCATATGCTATCACATCATTGTAGTGGAAAGGTAAAAAGTTTGAATGGACAACAAAATATGAAGATAGTTTTGAGCAACTTAAGTAGTTGTTGACACATGCACCAGTGCTAAATATTGTGGATCCGGACACAGAGTTTGTAATGTGTATAGATGATTGCAAGAGGGGACTTGGTGGAGTTCTCATGCAAGAAGGATAGATAGTGTCCTATGAGTCACAGAAACTAAATGACTACAAGCAGAACTATCCAACGCATGATCTTGAGCTAGAAGCAATAATACATGCATTGAAGATGTGGAGATATTAGCTTATGGGTAGGAGGTTTACATTAATGAGCGATCACAGTTGGTTGAGGTATTTGATTGACCAACCAAATCTATATGCTAGGAAAGCTAGATGGTTGGCTACCCTTAGTGAGTTTGACTTCAAGATCAGATACATCAAAGGGAAGGAGAAATGGGTTGCAGATGCTCTTAGCAGTAACAGGTAAATCATATAGCAACTATAAGATTCTATGGGATAGAGTTACAAGATAGGATCTCGCAAGCATGATAATGTGATGACAAATACATGGAGATCATGCACAAGTTACAACAAATTACAGGAACAGGTACAATTTTAGGTTTAAGTACAGGTTTCGGTACATGTACAAGGGATCAAGATGCAGACTATCATCTCACAACAAATGGCTTGGTGAGGTTTTGAGATAACATCTATGTGTCAAATTGTAGTGAGCTCAAGAAGCTTATCTTGAGGGATTTTTATGTGAAGCCATATTCAGGTCATCCAAGATATCATAAGACATTGATAGCAGTGAAGAAGTTTTACTATTGGCCGAATCTAAAGAAGGAAGTGGTAAAGTTCAAGGCTAGATGTTTAGACTGTCAGCAGGTAAAGGAAAAATGCAACCATACAGGTGGTCTACTACAACCTATTGTGATTCTGAAATGGAAATGCGAGGTCATTTCCATGGATTTCATCACAGGTCTTCTAAGGACAGTGAGGCAACATAATTCTATTATGGTCATGGTTGAGAAGTTGAGCAAGGTAGCTCACTCCATTCTGGTGAAGGCTACATATTCAAGCAATGAGGTAGCACATGTGTTCATAAGAGAGATAGTGAGACTACATGGTGTTCCAAAGAATATTGTGTCAGACAGGGATACAAAGTTCACTTCCAAGTTTTGGAAGGAGCTATTTGCAGGCTTGGGTATAGAATTGGCCTTCAGTACAACTTATAATCCCCAGAAAGATGGACGGATAGAGATGGTCAACATGATATTGGAAGATATGTTGAGGATGTACGTGATGCACCGGTAGAGGAAATGGGAGGAGTATCTTCCATTGGTTTATTTCACATACAATAATGGTTATCAGGATTCCTTGAGGATGAGTCCTTTCGAGGCATTGTATGGACGGAGTTGTAACACTCCCATCAGTTGGAGTGATCTAGTGAATAGGGTGCTTATTGGACCGAACATGTTGATGGGCATGGAGCAGGAAATGCAGGATATAAAGAAGAATATAAAGGCATCACGGTATAGAAAGAATATTTATGCATATTAGCACAGGGTGTTCAAGGAGTTTTAGGTTGGGGAGCATGTGTATTTGTGCATCAAGCCCAAGAAAATCTCTTTGAGGATTGGTTCATGTGCCAAGTTGGTACCATGGTATTGCGGACCTTTGAGATCCTTGAGAGGGTTGGACTAGTGGCATATCGACTTGCACTACCTCCAACAGTGAAAGTATATGATGTTTTCCATGTTTCATTGCTTGATAAGTACATAAAGGATGTTGATCATGTTATTAATTGGTCTATATTGCAAGTGGAGCAAGAAGGAGAGTTCTAGTCGAAGCCTCAATACATATTGTAGTGGAAGCATTTCATGCTCAAGAACAGAGACATAGAGAGAGTTAAAGTGAAGTGGAATCACTTTGGGCCTGAAGAAGCTACATGAGAGATTGCGGATCAGATGCGGGCCCTATATCCTTCATTGTTTGTTTTCTGGTTGAGACAAAACATTTTTAGTTTGATGTTGGTTTATGTTTGGCATATGTTTTTCTATTGTTTTGATATTTTTATATGTATATGTATATGGATGTAAATACTTCCATGAGCTAAGTTATAAAGCTCCAATAAGCTGTATGGTTATTATCTTTTCATGTTGTCATGATGTTTTGCTTTTGAGTAAGTCATTCATTGTAAAGACTGCAACAAGCTAAGTTATAAAGCTCCATAAGAAGTATATTTGTTTTTTAGTGGTTTTTCTGAGGTCTTGATGTGGTTTAACATCAAGGATGGT
This sequence comes from Pinus taeda, assembly GCA_000404065.3. NCBI lineage: Eukaryota > Viridiplantae > Streptophyta > Pinopsida > Pinales > Pinaceae > Pinus > Pinus taeda. Next base: position 9,414 of record APFE031274078.1, on the reverse strand, counting down.
GTTCCCCAAGGGGGGGGGTGTTGTAACAGCCCTGCTAAAAAGTTCATGTAATAAGAGTTAATAAAGGAAAAATAAGACCATGATTAAGGGACACTTATTCCAAGTTGAATGTTGGGTAAATATATCCTAGTGGGCATCACTGGGTGTGTGTTTTGGCTATAGAAAATTGGAAAATTCTAAGGTAAAGAAATGAAAAGGAGAAAAGACATTTTTGGCACATTTATTTATGAAAATAAAGGAAATCAGGAGAAAAGTAAGATGAAAGATCATAGGTTGCATGTGAGGAGAAAATTGAAAGAAAATAAGGTCCCATTCATAAAAAGGCTTCTAAGGATTAGTTGGTAACCTTTTTTTCAATTCAAGTTTGTAGCTCTCCCATTATTATCTCTCACTCTCACTCTTAGTCAGTTAGAGTTTTCTTGGAGCACTTTAGTTTGGAGAAAAGGAAAGGGAAAGCAAGGAAAGGAAAGGAAAAGAAAGCAAGGATCAAGGAAAGGAAAGCAAGACTCAAGCAACTTTAGCCAGAATACTTGTAGGTAACCTTTTACATGTGTTATTTCCTAGTTGTTTTTTGGAGATGCATGAATTTGCATGCTGGTGTACGATTCTCTTGATGTCGTTGGCATGGTTTTGCTAGGTTATGCTAATGGATTTGGACCTAGTCTAGCGTTTTTCCGGATGCCATGGTATGTTAGGATGTTTATTTTGGTTTTTGAGTTTTTGAAATACTGGATGGATTTCGGAACCTAGAGTAGAGGTAGTCTCAAGGTTCACTCCCAAAGGCCTAGGAATCCCTTTACTGGTTTTGGCGGGATACACGATAAAGCCTGAGGGATCAGTCTCAGTTTAAGGCCTAGTGATCCAAGTTTGGATTGCAGTAAATCTTGAGAGACAAGGAGACAAAAAATTCCTCAAGGATAGTGATGGATTTCATATGGCATTCCAAGTTCTGTTCAATTGTGATTGGATCACTGGTTTTGGTGTGATCACGGTTTGATGAGGGTGAGGGTGGTTTAACCTATGGATTCCCATAGTTATTATTGAATTGTTTTTTCTATGAGATCCCACATTCATGCTTGGAATATGGCACTGGGGTGACTGGCTGAAAGAGAGATTTGGTTCAGCCATGTCTACGGTTGGGTGGTACGTGGAAATCCCGAACTTGGTCGGATTTGCCTATGATTAATAAAAAGCTAAGTTCTCTTACTTTTGCACTGATTTATATGTGGATTTATTGGCTATCATATCTCTGATATTTATATGGGTTTATTTTGGTTATAAGCATGGTTGAATGATCGGTTTATGTCATTGTTATTTCATATATTTACTTGTAACTGTTAAATGGATAGATGCAAGACCTAATTGACAATGTAGTAGTTCAATGGAGAAGGATGTGATCCTTTTGGTTATGGTTCATAAATTGTTTTAGTCGTTTATGCTCTATCTTGTATCCCAGACCTATAGGTTGCATTGATGCGAAGTGTTTGACAAAATGTCAGTCCCAGTTGGGGATGCTCAGGCTTAGTCCTGAGGTTGATTGTTGATTGATCAATATTGTTATCATGTTTTTAATGAATTTTGGAAGTTACAACAAGTTCTGGGCAGAGGACATGATTATGGGCTAGAAAAGTGACTTAAATCTCAGGGTCGCTGACATAGAACTAGCACTTTTGGTCTACATACGCTAGAAAGCAAGCTTGTGAGAGCAACTTTGGGTTTTTGGGTGCTCCCTTGGCCATAGCATGAGAGTGACTATGGACTAAGAGCTACAGAATAACAATGGGACCCAGGGATAGGCTATCTGAGTGGATGACTTATCTCCTGTGGGTTCCGTTGATATGGTTGGATGACTTTATGTGATGTTCCATCAATTCCATTTCCTTAAGGTGACATCAGAGGTCGAATCTGATAATAGTAGAATCTCTCCTCATGTTTACCACGGTTGGCATGGTTACTTTAGGTAGACCTCGGAGGGTGTGTTACAGAATGTGCTTAGGAACCCACTATCTCGATCTGATATAATGGTCTATTGAATCCCAAAATGTACCCATACTTGTTCAAAGAAGAGTTTGGGAGTGTCCTATTTTGTGATACGCTTCTTGTAGGCCACCAATATAGCCATCTTTGAAAATATGTCCACAACCACAAATACATAGTCATTACCATGCTTGGTAGAAGGGAGGCCATACATGTATTCCATGGAGATGGATTCCCAAGGCTAGGTAGGAGTAGGTAGAGGAGTGTACAATCCTTGATTCTTGATGGTTGGCTCGGGGATTGCATAGGAAGTGTAGGATTTGATATATTTTCCAACATCTTGTTGGAGTTTTCGCCAATAAAAGTACTGATATAGTATGACCACATTTTTCTCCACGCCGAAGTGTCCTATGACCCGCATGTAGTGCACCTCCAAAATCATCTTGGCACACTCAATTGAAGGTACACAAAGGTGGCCCAGGTAACATAGTAATGCATCTTGGAGGTGGACTTCTAGGATTTTCTTGCCATCAACTAGTATTTGGTATGTGTTGGTGAACTCTGGATCATTTATGTATAGTTGCAACCATCCAAAAGTCGTGTGGCCATAAGAGTTGAGAATAGTAGTAAGTATTGCAACTGGGGGGTGAATTTTCCAATCTACAACATGATTGGTGCTTCCCTTATTGTATTTAATGTTCAAGTGGAATTTTTGCAGATATGTAGACCATTTATGATGGTGACCATTATGAAACTTCTCTTGTGTCTGTATAAACTGAAGAGGTCGGTGATCTGTGTGGATGATCATCTCCTTCCCCAAAATGTAGTGTTTTCATTTTCGATAATCCTGCATGATAGAATATATCTCTTTATCATAGGTGGGGTACTTTTGAATCATATCAGAAAGTGTCTCACTATCATAGGCCACTGGATGCCCTTGTTGGGTGAGGACTGCACCAATAACATAGTTAGAGGCATCTATCTCAAGTTCAAATAGTTGTTGCAGGTATGGATGTGAAAACAAGTGCATAGTAGAGGTGGTGCTTTAGCTCAATGAACACCTTCTATAGGGAATCAAACCAGGAAAAAAATACTTTTTCTCCACCCTTGGTAACCTGACTCAAATGACAAGTGATATGGGAGAATCACAACATGAACCTCCCATAAAAACTGGCAAGGCCCAAAAAGTTGCAAAGATTTGCTAGAGTGGTTGGGGCCGACCAACACTGAATGACTTGGATTTTAGCCACAACCACATGCATGCCTTTCTCATATATGATGTAACCCAAACATTGGGCCTGCATAATGCCAAAGGTGAATTTCTCCAAGTTGGCACATAGTTTGTGTTGCTGCAAGGTTTGAAGGACTATCAAATGTGTTGCAAGTGCTCTTCCAAACTCTTGTTGAAGATGAAGATGTCGTCAAGATAAACAACAAAGAATGAGTTTGTGAAGGGGCACAATATGTCATCCATAAACCTCATGAAAGTTGCAAGGGAATTTTTCAACCGAAATGCATGACCAACCATTCAAAAAGGCCTTCCTTCGACTTGAAGGCATTCTTCCATACATTTATGGGCTCTACTAGAACCTGGTGATAGCTAGTCTTCAAATCGATCTTGCTGAAATACTTGGCCCCCATGAGCTGATCTAGAAGGTCATCAATCCATGGGATTAGGTACCTGTTCTTGACAATGATTTTTTTTAGTTCCTAATAATTAATGAAGAGCCTCCATATCCCATCCTTCTTCTGTACAAGTACAATCATGCTCCAATAAGGTGAGGGACTTGGTCGAATGAGCCATTTTTGTAAAACCTACTGGATCTGCCACTTGATCTCTTTATTTTCTAGAATGGAGTGACGGTATATCGACCCATTAGGCACGGGTGCTTCGGGAGTCAGATCGGTCGAATTCTTGACCTAACAGTGCAAGGGTACCCGTATGGGTGAGGAGAATATTCCCTTGTATTCTTACACTGCCTTATTTTCCTTCTTTTGTTGTGTGGCTATGTGGAGGAACAATTCCCACGAGACATGGATGCGGCCATGATATACCCCTTACTTAGAGAGAAAATCAGAAAGAGAACAAATTTCTTGGTCTAGGAGAAGATCTTATAGCATTGATTAGTAGAAATCAAAGATATGGTGGTAGGTGGGGCTACCTATGGTATCTTGTTTAACTTATTGCCCAAAATAATAATAATAGTGTGAGGCCTAGACTCATATACATCATGACGCTTCCACAAGTATGGTTGGCCTAATAATACATCAAAAACTTCAAGAGGAGCAACGTCACATGGTACCTCATCCATGAAGGGTTTGATGTTGTAGGGAAGGTGACACTACTGACTGACGCGAAGATCTTGTCCTTTGTGGAGCCACCTGGTGGTGTATGGTTATGGGTGTGGTGTGGTCAGAAGGCCTAGATGCTTAAAGACTTCTGCTAATATAAGGATCTTTTCGCTCCTGTTGTGGACAATCAACTACAATGACATCCCCTTCACCCACATCTTTGAGTGGAAGAGACACTTCCTTCCTCTGGATCTTCAGGCTCAATCTTCTGGACCTTAGTGGTGGCAACGATGATGTTGATATTTGCGTCAATAATCTTATTCCCTCTGTCATTCCCCTTTTCAGGGTCTGATTTAGAGTCAGAACATGCATCTGATTCTTAAGCCTTTAGCTTGACCACTAGTGACTACTTGGCACGACACTCACTTGTGTTCTGATTGGGGCTCTTGTGGAAGTCACACCACTTCCTTGTGTCCTTTTTTGTTTTTGTGGAGCTATTATTTTCTTACGGCTTCAATGGGTTGTCCTGGGTCACCCCACCTTGGATTTTTTTATTTTTTTTTGTTCTACAGTTTGGGGGCACCTTTCTCTTTCTTCATATTCACAGATCCAAAGTTTTGTTTTTTCTATTTAAATTTCTACTCGATCTTGGAAACATATCGGTATGTGGCGCCAACCGAGGCGATGTCCAGGAAATCCATCTCATGCAAGATGTATTTGTATATAAATCTGTATTACTTGAGTACTAGATGAGACTCAAAATCCTTGATACCCAACTTCGTGTAAAGGGCATGAAAAATATTTGTGAACTATGGCATGTCTTGGTCCCTTCCCTACCGTAGTGTGGTCCATTTTATGTACTTATCTTCATAGCTCCCGACATGGTGATACTATTCCTTGATAGTGTCTCGGAAGGAATTCAAGTGGGTTTTACTGAAAACAATGATGGTTCCCTCTCTTCCTTCTGCTCATAGTAGGTTCCCCACCGATCCTTTACATGGGGGGCAGGTTTGAGGAGTGAAAAAGTAATATTTCCGTTGTTTGAAAAATCATTAACTAAAAAATATCCTTCGAGGAGATTTAACCATTTATCTACAACATTTGCATATATTTGACCTTCAAATATATTTAGTTAAATTTAACTCATATCTTGAAGGGGTGGTGCCTTTGAAATGACCGTTGGATGAAGATGCGTCGCCCATTGGCATTCGCCAAAGGATCTATGAAAGGTCTTCCATCATCTCGATCCTTTACTACTTGAGGCCTCTTCGAGACACAATTTGATAGGATATCATCACCCTTCATCTTTCTGCCGCCACCCCCCCCCCCCCCCACCCCTTGCCCCCCATGGGCCAGTTGTCGATGTCGGTGGAAGACGGTCTTGCAAGGGTTCAACCAATTCAAGTCCCAACACCTTATACCCTGACTTCATGTGGGACATGCACATAAAAATAAAGAAAGAATAGAATGTTATAATACCATTGATCCAAATTTATACAATAATTAAATTAAATACATACATATACAAAAACACAGAGCTACAATGAAAACAAAACTTTAATTTGTTAATAACAAAGTATTGAAAAATTGTTACATGCAGAATAGAAATAAACTAGTTAGGCGATGGTAGCTTATCTATGAGAATATATGTTGTGACTGCATGCCTTCTAAAATATGTTATAATGAGGCTTGGAGAACTTCTTATTATTTACAAATAGTGGAAAACTCTAAACATCCAAAAACCTAACTGTAGGAGATGAAGCGCTAAAAGTTTGTGGGCCTCATTGGGGTAAATTGGTACATCAACTTCTAGGGGTCGTAACTTTTGCATACAATATTTTTTTGATGCATATGATACCTCATTAGAATTATCTATCTGATTACTGCAATTTAGATAGCATACCCCAGCCACAATTTATATGTTTTCCCGTTTTCCAAAAAAACATTGTTTGGGGCCTCAAAATGACTTTGGAAGTTCAGACCTTGAAAAACTACCAAAAATAGTAAATTGTGCTACAATTAAGGAAACTGAAAGAAACAGTGGTGGGGGTCCAAGTGAAAGAGGCGGGTGGCCACCAATATCCACCTACATCAGATAAGTTGCGCAAAATAGTCTCATAAAGTCCATGCAAGAACTAGAGAGAAGGAAAATAGACCACAATATGTGACACATGATACAAAATGAAGAGAGCCTTATGATTCATCATTGTTTTCCATCGTGAAATAGATAAAACTAAGTGTTTTTCATATGAGTCAACATTCTTGGGATGACTCGTCTTATGTAGCGCATGGAGACTAATCACATAGTGATTTCTGTGGCGATATAATCTTTCAATTGGTCTAAAATGTCCTTGGTCTTAGTGATATTTGTGATGTTTTCAAACCAAACATTTCACTTTTTCTATATTAATCTACCTTCACTAAGAATAGAGTCAGACTTGTGACTTTTTCTACAACCAAACCCGCGTTAATAAAAACAACACCAGCCAAATGCAATCTAGATCATGGATATGAGATTGTAGAATAATTGACCAGAAACCTCATACCATTGTCATCACAAGTTATGATACCATCTGCCATACCAATAAAAAATAATCTCAGATCATTGTCATTACAATACCACAAAGAAGCCTTAGATCATGTCATAATGATGTCACAGAGGATATTCAGACATAATGATGCCACAAACCAATATTCGATATGCCCAACTTTGTGTTTCTTTTTTCTATTAAAGCGTCCTTCATTGACTGTGGTAGACCTGTGGCCCTGTGTCCTAACCTAGACCTCTTTGTTGGCCTGTAAAAAAAATGACCTAAGTCTACTAAAAATGGCCTCAGTTGCCTTTTTCTTAGCCTCATACTAGACCCCTTTTGGCTTTACATTGTTACTCTTCTTGTTGTATGTTGAACTAGGGCACAAACCAACCATAGACAAACTTCTTCTAGCTTGTCTCTTCAATGGTTTCTCTTATCAACTTGGTCATATGCCATGTTTATTTTTCTATAATAAACATAATAGAAACAAAATTTCTGATATGATAATTACTTCTAATGATCTTCAATTGATTTATCTCATGCCCCATATATCATTAGGAAATTATACACAGAAAATCTTGACAGTAATGCAGTGAAAATGGTATAAACAAATGAGATCATAAAGGGACAATCATGCACATCAAAGACAACAAAATTTCCTTGGGAACCCAAACTTTGGAGAAAACCCAACAACTCTTCTTCTAGGAGAAATTCTTCTTCAACAAGGTTTACAATAAAATATCTTGAACTTTGTGCTAAAAAACAAATCCAAAATTTATCCATTTCATCCTTTTTCTACTCCCATGAGTGTCTTCTATACAAGAGAGATGATGATTGAGTGAGACAAATGAAATGTCATATAATGTGTATATATCTAATTTGAATGTGTTCATTTATCCCAAGGGACACATCCTTTCATGGTGGGGCCGACTTGTCCCTTTTGAGCCTACATAAAACCCAAATCTAAATTTCATTTTATTTTAATTCCCATAAATTTTATAGGTTAACTTAGGAGGCCTCTTGGCATGCAGAAATACCTCTTGATGCTACATAAAAATCAACACCTAGTACCTATAGCTAATGCTTAAAAAAACTAATGGTTCCCATATCATAAGTTGGAGGTTAATGAAACCCTTGAGAAATATTGTGTAGTGGTTTGAGGTGACAATATTATGTGTGAATGCATAGAACATCTTTTTAGGGCCCAAGGTTTGAGTTTCTTACTCTAATCATGTGTTGGATCCCATCACTTATTCCTAGTGCGTAAAGCCTTCAAATGGCGTTCATGTCCACTCCCATAAGCTAATGATCCCATAAAAAGATCATGTGTGGTGGCTTGAAGCCTAGTTCATGGCTGCTAAATCTTGAAATCTAACTTTAAGTATTATGGACTATGTTTCCTTATTAAATCATCTCCAAGGCATCAATATCCATACCTAGAACTAAAAGCCTTTAAATGGTGCTTATATATTAACTTAAAGGAAAATGATACTCTCGAGAGGTCTTGTGCCATTGTTTGGGGCATAATAATTGGAGTTGGATGCCTAGAAACTTACTTTAGGTCCTAAGGCCTACATTTCCTCCCTTAACTATATCCATAACCTTATGAATCATTCCCATAGCTTCAAAACATTCTAATGGTGGCCTTGTGGTTATGTGAAGACTAAATATCCAATAGAGAGGTCATGCTTGGTGGATCAAGGACTCATTCATGTTGCTTAAGCCTTAGAAGCTACCTTTTGAGCCCAATTCCCAAGTTTCATCATCTCACCTTGTTACAAGGCTCAATGTAGGTAGTTAGTTCTAAATATTCTTATTGGTTCCAATTTTCCCACTCAAAAGAAAATGATATTCTAGGGAGGTCGTGTGAATTGGTTTAAGGCATTGATTTTGGCCCTAGATGAATTGATATAGATTGGGATATTATATTTTTTTCATTTAGCTCGATGATTATAGTGTTGGAAAAGTTGGAGGAATCAACTTGCAAGGTCATTTTAACTGTGGGGTTTGGAGAATTGGGGTTTGAAACTTTTTGGAGTGATTTTGAGGCATCAAATGACATTTTTTGGGGTCACTTTTTTTGCTCTTATGTAGGACCCCAAGAAGTTAATCTAGACTCAAATACCTTTCCAAAGGTGCAAGAATTGCATCAATCAGAGTTCATATGCATAGGTTATGTCTTCCATGAGTTGACATATCGTGTTGATCACCATAGTACGAGAGGACACTGCATCAACACTTGTTACTCGTAGATATGGGGCTAGCCACTTGTGGAAGTTTATGAAGACTCTAAATTTTGAAAACCACAACTATAGTTGAGAGTTGAGGGTTGATGGAGTTGAAACTTATCTATAGTTGACTATCAAGCTGTAGGTTTTAAGCCCGTACAGAAATTACCTGCATACGAATTCTAAATCACAGAAAAAATGAAAATGGGAGAGCATAACACATAAAACACATATACACAGAGATTTCCCACTGGATCTCAAAACCGAGACTACCAGCTTGATTTTTCATTATATTCCTTTCAATGTTACAATACATATTTATACATGCCGAGCATCCAATACCATGGACCGAAAACCATCGGTCCAAAACCATGGACCGAAAA
>APFE031274074.1:171843-212787 GCA_000404065.3 Pinus taeda | reverse complement strand
TGGATGCCCGTGTTGAGTAAGGACTGCCCCAATAGCATAGTCATAGGCATCTATCTCAACCTCAAATGGTTGTTGCAAGTCTGGTAATGCGAGCACGGGTGCCATGCAGAGGCGATCTTTCAACTCTGTGAATGCCCTCTGTTGAGATTCAGACCAAAAGAATTTTGCTTTCACTCCTCCCTTGGTGACTTGACTCAAGACCCAAGTGATATGAGAAAATCCCAACATGAACCTGCAGTAGAAGTTGGCAAGACCTAGAAAGCTGCGGAGTTCTGTCAGAGTGGTTGGAGATGGCCAATCTCGAATGACTTGGATCTTGGATGGATCCACATGCACCCCTTATTCATCAATAATGTATCCCAGATATTGAACCTAGGTCATGCCAAAAGTGCATTTCTCCAAATTGGCACATAACTTATGTTGCTGCAGTGTTTGGAGAACCTGTCGGATGTGGTGGAGGTGCTCTTCCCAACTCTGGCTGAAGAGCAGGATGTCATCTAAGTATACCACTACAAATGAGTTGGTGAATGGGCACAAGATGTCCTCCATTAGCCTCATGAAGGTTGCATGAGCATTCGTCAATCTGAAAGGCATCACCAACCATTCGAACAGGCCCTCCTTGGCTTTGAAGGCAGTCTTCCAAACATCGGAAGGTTCGATTGGTACCTAGTGATATCTTGACTTTAGATCGATATTGCTAAAATATTTTGCCCCCTTCAATTGGTCCAAGAGGTCATCAGTCCGTGGGACCGAGTACTTATTACGGACAGTGATCTTGTTCAACACTCGATAGTCAATACAGAGTCTCCAAGTCCATCCTTCTTCTGTACCAACATGATCGTGCTCCCACAGGGCGATGAACTTGGACGGATGTGACCTTTCTGTAGCAGCTCCTGAATTTGCCTCTTGATTTCATCATTCTTCAGAACAAAGTGCCGATAGATTGGTCCATTGGCAATGGTGCACCTAGGGTCAGATCGATGGGATGCTTGACCTGATAGTGTAGCGAAACCCCTATGGGGGAGGTGAAGATGTCCTTGTACTCCTCCATGACCTTATCCATCTGTATTTGTCATGAGGAGGGGCCCTATCTCGAGGTCGTGGCCACCATCTTCTTCTTTCCTTGAGGGCGTACCATCAGGAAAACAAATTTCCAGGTTTTGGAAACGAGCTTACTGCATTGTTTTGCAATAATCAAAGAGATGGCGGTAGGCGGTTTTACCTCCTACCGCACGTGGCCTTGATTCATACACAACATGTTGCTTCCACAAGTATGGTTGTCATAGTAATACATCACAAACTTCAAGGGGAGCAATGTCACACAATACCTCATCTGTGAAGGGCTTGATGTTGTATGGAAGGCGACACTGCTGGCTCACGCGAAGATCCTGTCCTTGGTGAAGCCACCCCATGGTGTATGGTTGTGGATGTGTTGTGGTCAATAAGCCCAGCTGCTTCACGACCTCTGCCAAAATGAGGTTCTTTTGGCTCACGCTATCGACAATGAACTATAGCGGGGAGCCCTTTACCCACATCTCGGAGTGGAAGAGATGCTCCTCCTCCTCTGGATCTCTGGGTTCCTCCTTTTGGATCTTCGTGGTGGCAACACTAGCATTGGGCTCCGCATCAATAATCTTCTTCCCTTTTTCATTCTCCTTGTCGGGTTCTGACTCAGAGTCGGAACCTGCATCCAATTTTGAAACCTTTAGCTCAGCCACAAGTGACTGCTTAGCCCGACACTCACTTGTGTTGTGAGTGGAGCTCTTATGGAACTCACACCACTTTCCCGTGTCCTTTTTTGGCTTTGTGATGCTATTCTTTGCTTGCAGCTTTGACGGGTTGCCTTGGGCCACCCCGCCTTTGCTTTGTCCTTTGTTCTATGATTTGGGAGCACCTTTCCCTTGCTTTGGATTCGCAGAATCCAAAGTCTCGCTTCTTTTGTTTAAACTTTTGCTCGACCCTGACGGCATACCGGTATGCAGTGTCGAGTGAGGAGATGTTCAGGAATTCTATTTCTTCCTGGATGTACTTGTGCAAGTAGTCGCGGTATTTGAGTACCAAATGCTACTCCGAATCCTTGATACCCAACTTTGTGCGAAGGGTATGGAAAATATTGGTGAACTCTAGCACGTCTTGGTCCCTTCCCTACCGTTGCATGGTCCACTTTATGTATTGATCCTCATAGCTTCCAACAAGGTAGTACTGCTCCTTGATGGCATCCTGGAATGAATTCCAAGTGGGTGCGGTCGAAAATAGTGAGCTTGTACTTTCATCCTCATGCTCGCATTAGGTTTCCCACCAGTCCTTGACGTGGGGGGCTGCTTTGATAAGAGCGAAAATAATCTTTTCCCAACTGGAAAAATCATGAACAGAAAAATAACCCTCTAGAAGATTTAACCATTTATCGACGGCATCTGCGTCTATCTGACCCTCGAATATGGGGATTTCAAAATTAACTTGTACCTTAAAGGGTGTGGCGTTTCCAGAGTAGCTGTTGGAAGCCGATGCGTCACCCCTGGGTAGCCGCTGAAGGATCTGGGAAAAGTTGTCCATCATCGCATTCCTTTGTCGCTTGAGGGCTTCTTTGAGCAAGATTTTGATAGGATCTCCTGCCCCGTCATCTTTCTTTTCATTTGCCATGGGAGGCTGTCGGGATTTGCAAGGCTAGTCTTGCAAAGGTTCGACCAGTTCAAGCCCTAACTCCTTATATCCCGACCTCGTTGGGGAAATGCAAAGGAAAACAGAGAAAAAAGTAGACCGCTCTAATACCACTGATTCGGATTTAAACAGGAATGCAAATATGCTTACAAACATAAATGGAAGTAAACTAGCTAGGGCGATGGTAGCTTCTCTCTAAGAAGAGATGTGGTGGCTACATGCCTATGAACTATGTTACAATGAGGCTCAAAGGCCTGTTTATTGTTGAGAAACAATGGAAAACCCTAAACATCCAAAAACATAACCCTAGAAGATGAAACGCCAAACTATGGGCTCTGTTTGGGTAAATTGGTACATCAACTTCCCGGGGTCATAACTTTGGCATACGATCTTTGTTTGACACACACAATATCTCGTTAGAAATATCTATCCGAGAACTACAACTTTGGGAAGAGCAACATCAATCCAAGGACCCATGTTGTCTCAGTTTTTCCAAAAAATGTCGTTCAGGGCCTCAAAATGGCTCCGGAATTTCAGGACCCAAAAATTAAGGAAACTAAAAAGCTAAAAAAAACAATGGTGGGGGTCCAAGTGAACTTGGTAGGTGGCTCCCAATATCCACCTGGATCATTCAAGGCCAGGTAACTTTCTTTGTAGTAGGCAAGGGTTTCTATGTCTTTTTATTTGTGAATAAACTAGAAAGAGATTTGATTTTCAGATAAGGGTCGTATTTTATGGGGTAAAAAGGCCTCTTTATCACGCCATGGAATCTAGATTTAGATCTAAATTCTGAAATTACTTCTGTGTTGATTTGGTTTTTGTTGCCTCACCACTCTCTCCATATTTGGGGGACTATTGCACTAAAAGATATTGGAAATAAGCTAGGCCATTATCTAGACAAAGCAAAACCAAAAGGAGGCCAATTTTCTTGTGCTCACATTTATGTCAAAGTAAATCTAAATAAAGGTTTATCAGAGGCCCTAAAAATAAATTTAGGGGAATGGAGCCATATTTAGGAATTGGACTATGAGCAGATTCCATTCAAATGCATCATTTGTCATGCTCATGTGCACTTTCCTAAAAATTGTCCTTGACAAAAAAGGATGTGCATGGCCAAGCCCCTGTATCTAAAGAAGGGAAGACCCATACCCCCATACCTAATGAGGGAAATTTTCAACCAGTATAAAATGAAATGAAGAATCAACAAAGCAAGGTTGCAGCTGGAAAGAAATTTGTCAAAGAAGTTCCAAATCCTTCCTTCAAAAAAAATATTTTGAGTCTCTTCAAGATCTAGAACAAGATGAAATTACTCTATTGGAAGAAACCCATAAGAAGGTTTAAGGAAACTTAGAAGTGTTAGGGTATAATGAAGAGAAAGCTCCTTCCACGATTCTCTCTTCAAATGCTGAATCACACTTTGTGGAAAAAGCATTAACAATGACATATTTTGAGCTTGTAGAGATGAATAGATCTACTCCAACGTTCTACAGACAAGTTATGGTAATCAAATAAGTTCACGCTAAGTCAAGTACATGTGACAATTCTAGAAAATCCCTCTCCTCAAATGTAGTAGAACCACCTCTCACAAGAGGCCAAAAATACCATAAAGAAAATCGAGAACATGAAGCAGACATTAATTTAGCTTCAACATCCCAACTGTGTGTAGACTCCTTGCTTCAAAAGTACCCCAAATAAGTTAATGTATTATTTATGCATATTATTATGTTTGCAATTTGTATGAATTTATCCTTGTAATCACAAGGAAAGGCTTAGCTGTGGAAACCATGTAAAATACTGGGATTTATCTCCTAGTATCTTAGTCAGCTTCTTGGTAGAAGATCCTCTAAAGATGGTGCAAATGTAAGGAATTTCCCAAGTTTTTTTGTTGCCTTCGGACACAGATATAATAAAATCCTCTACCAATTTTTGTTTACATTAAAAAAAAAACAAAAACAAAACTTTTTCATGCAAATCTTATGTTGTTGTAACAAATCTATCTACATCAACACTTCATAATTCCTCTTTTCCCAAATTTGAGTTTGTTTTGTACCTCTAGGATGATTGTTATACACAATTTGGAATAGGCTCTTGTCTATTCTTCTATTGGGCAAATCATTTTAAGCAAATTCAAATTGTGGGAGAACTTGGTCCCACTGATTTTTATGTTCATTTACCAAACTCCTCAACAAATTTCCTAGACTTTTGTTAACCAATTCAGTCTGTCTACCTATTTGAGGATGATAGAATAAGCTATATAAAATGTTTGTTTCAAGCTTCTTCTACAAAGTCTTCCAAAAGTGCCCAATAAATATTGTGTCTCGGTTTGAGACTATGTTGTTGGGTGGCCCATGCAGTCTCACAATTTCTCTAAAAAATAAATTTACAATCTGAGTGGCATCACTTGTTTTTGAACATGGTATAAAGTGTGCCATTTCTTAGATTTTTTTTACCACTACAAAAAGTGAATCATTCTTTCTCTAAATTTTAGGTAAAACCAAAACAAAATCCATACTAATGCCTACCCGTGGTCTGTTTGGTATGGGTAATGGCTAATATAAACTAGCATTTTGTTGTTTTCCTTTGGAATATTGACAAATTCTACATTTGTCCACACAATTCTTAACATCAATCCTCATAACTCGCCAATAATAAAAAGAACTTAGCTGAGCATACGTTTTATCATGGCCAAAGTGAACAACAAGTCTTCCACTATCTTTTTCTTTCAGCAAAATATTTCTCATCGAACCCTTTAGGATGCACAATTGGCTGTCCCTGAATGACAATCCCACCTGGATCATATATTCGATCCAAGGAGTCTTGTCTCTTAGCATTGGGTTCTCGCATGCTTCACAAGTTTCCCTGAACTTTTGGTCATCCTTGCACATTTGTTTCGGATTTTCAAATCCCAAAGTGTTCACTTGGAATTCTTAGTCAAGTACTCAGTTCTAGGATAGTAAATGGTTCTCATGAATAAAGTTAGATTAGGATATTTTCAGACAGATGTCATTTCATCATGAGTGGGTTTCACTTCCAGATCTACATCATGACATGACAGGGTGATTCTCAAAGAAGAGGAGAAGGAGATTGTGCTAGAATACACTTGGAAGTTGTAAAGGCGAGATGATCATCGAACAAAAAAATAAGGGACACCAAATTGTGACAAAAGATGGGAGATCAAGATCATAGTAAAGACTCACTCTCTTCAAGCCTTTTAGAGGAGGAAGAAGAAAACCATACAACATTTTTCATGAAGAGACAAAGATAGCAGCAAGAGAAGAATCTTGACATTGACACATCATCAGCAAGTCCATGTCATTAGTGTCAAGTCATGTCTTTTGAAACTGTCACATTAAGAGTCATATGAGTCACCATGTGCCACATCATTTGTGGATGCAATTATGTAATTTAATTAAATGAGAAATGTGTTGGAAAATCGATATAGATGGCAGTTAAATGATTTTCCTTATCCATGACATTAACTTGTGATGTTTTTCATTATTAGTATTATGTCTTTTAATTAGATTTGCTTATCATCAAGATTAATTCCAAGCAACAAATAGAAGAGCATAAGATATAGGCATGTTGTCAGGGCAAAACCCCCCTCGAGGGGAAAACCCAGTCACAAAATTCCTTATTAGATTCAGGATGAGATGACCAAGGCCCTTACAACTCAGACTAGAGACTGCCTCCATCCATTAAGTCAACCTTTTTAGGCTTCAATTCTGTTTTTCATGTAGGAGTCAATCTTCTTCATACTTGAACTTGAAGAGATTACCTTCTACAACCAATCTGAGCTCCTTCATGTATTAATATGATGCCACTATAACGAATCCAACCAATCCATGCACCGAGCACTAACATGATATCACATGATAACTCTAAATCCTGTAATGCGAGTTCATCTGAGATGACAAGGAACCTTTTCTTATGCAATGGCACCGAGACCTTTTCCTGAAGTCCTCTAAACACAACACACTAATACCTTGACTTATCTATGCAAAGACCCCAAAACATTCATCTGAACTCCTTTGTGATCACTGAATAGAAACCCTTTTGAAATCCAAACTTGTAATTTGTGATTCTGTGCAAGCTTCTGTGTGATCACCGAAAGTGTATCTCTGAAATTTGCGAGCTTTGAGATAGTGTAATGCGAAGATCCTAGGCTAGTATATATAGTGGTTTCCCCGTGTAAATAGGCCGACATGGCATTGTGAATAATTGTGTCATAATTATTGAGCCAATATGCATATTCTTTCATTTGTCTAGGTCGACATGCGATCTCCTTATGGAATTCGACTTGATGGAGATCCTTTCAACAACAAGGAGACTTTGATGGATGGAGGAGTCTTTACAAATTTATTTTGAATATAACCTAAATCCTACAATGGAGGATATTTGACCAAATCATGAAACCAATGCTTTAATAAGTCAAATCAAAATAAAAATTCTTTTCACTTTCTTTTGACAAATATATTACATTTGACTCAAGTACAATAATGAAGACTGAACCAAGTTACACTTTCCAACACTCCCTGTTAACTAGGGAGGTATTCATATTTACATATAATTATAGAGGTACATGGAATATCTCAACACATTAACCTGTACAAACACAACCCCAATCAATAATATACTTTCACATGTACATAAAAAATACAAACCTCCAGGGTCTTGTTGTTGCTTCTGAACATTTCATAGTAGGACTATGAATCGAATCTTTGACAAAAGATTCCTCAATCATACACTTTATTTCCTACTTCTCATGCAACAACATATCCTCTGAAATTCATTATTCAATCAAAGCCAAGCTATGTCGTCCCTCTCAACCATGGAACATCTCCTTATCCAGACTCCCTCTTAATCTTAGGGAGATATGTTCTATCCAAGCTTCCTTAGTGAGATCAACTTCTTTTTTTTATTATCGAATAATCTTTCGTGGCTTCCAACCATTTCATCAAAGTTATTATCATCTTCGTAATTCTTATCATGTCAATGAGCATATTCACCATATTGAAGATTGTGTACTTGCAAAACTTAGATAGTGAATATAATCTATAGAAGCGTGAAGTTAGCCATATCAGAATCACATAAGCATTTCAACTTTATACATTTCAGATACCCAGACTTAATTATAAACAAGAGACATATAGTCTTCAACATCTTGCTAGGGACTTTGTCATAAACCCTAAACTACTTCATAAGTACTTTCATTCCATCTAGAGTTTCAATGTTTATTTCAAAGGTGTGACATGCCTTACTACAACATATATAAAACCCTAGAAACAATTCAAACAAATATAGATCTAAAAACTTTTAGAATTCATATGTTAGTCTTTCCACTAGGGATAAATCCTAGATTTGATACAAAAGAATAAGTCAAAACCAATCACAACATGACCAACTTTCACTAGAGTTAATTGCAAACCCTAGATTTTTAAATCAAACATCAATCTGAACCAAAACTCATAATTCAACAATCTTACACAAATCTCAAATCATCATATTGTCATCATTCATCAGAGATTTTCACTTCTACCAAGGTTTAACTCCAAAACCCTAGAATTTGATAAATACTATCATCCTAGAGAAACAAAACTTTGATTAGGGCTTAGTTCCAAACCCTAGGATTCACGACCATCAACAAACAGGTCAACTCATAGATCTAGAAATTCATCATCATGCATAGGCACATCATATGTCAGACAACATTAATAAATTAGACATATCTCGACCTAGAACAGTCTAGGATTTCAACCAAATGGATACATACCTTAGGTTTCATTCCTAGGACTCTATAACAAGGGTTTTTCTTATAAACCCAACCAAACCCTAAGAATCTAGGGTTTTATAACATAGCAAAGCAAACCCTACAATACCAAAATTTCAAAGGTTCGAAATCTTAGACAAATGTCATCCAACCTTAACAAGTTAAGATTTCATGATCATACCAAAATGACATCATCAACAAGAACTTCAAATAGCATTTCACAATAACCCTAAGCAGGCTAGGGTTTCACACATTGTCAGCATTCCCTTAGGTTAGGGTTTTTCCAGAGAACCAGTCCAGGGTTCTTTAAAGTCAATTAAGAATATGAGAGGGGGTTGATTTATCGAGAGATGAATCACCCTAAATAAGAATCTCTATGATTCAAGATAGCTAGACATAACGATGTTAGTAATGTAATGGAAACTTCAAAAATAAGATAAAAAGAATTTTATAAGATATATAGACATACCTGGAGATGTTTCTTGACAAACCTTGTAGGTATTTATTGAAGTGTAAGCCATGATCCTCTATACCTATAATGCATACTTTCAAGCAAAACATGTGATACCAAGAACATGACTTCATTTCTCAAGTTAGTTCTCTCACATAACCATGGAGGAAAAAATCTTATGAAAATTTATTCCTTCTTTTAATCAAGGATTTTTGCTTGGAATCCTAGATTACTTGTAGATCCTAGAGGGAGAGGACTGAAATTCTAATATGTTATCTAGAGAGTACATTCTTTAGCCTAGAATAGATATCAACAAGGACTATATGAACCATTAATAATTAGATATATTGAAAATTTAAGAACTTATGAGCATACGTACCTTGTGTTTACATACCTATGATTTTATTAGACTTGTTGCAGGTGTATCTTGTTGAGTATGAGGTATTTCTTTATTTTATTAAGCTTGTACCTTGTGCTCTTTATAGGATAAACTTCAGATTCACTTCAAACTGAATAATTATTGTAGATACCTTATATCATTGGTGGTTTTCCAAAGGAATCTATTCTGAGACCCCTTTTCTTCAATAAATTGTAGACCGGATGAACTACTTCAATGTATATATCATTGCTTCAATATTATCATGTTTCAACCATAATGAGCTTGGATTCTTCTTCATGATTGTGACTTCCCCATATCTCTGAAGATGTTTTGTCACTGAGCACTTTGCACAAGCATTGAAATTCCTTATTGAGGTGTATCACTGAGATCTTATTTCCGAAGTAGCACCGAGATCTTCATACAGTGATGAACCCTTTATCACGTGAATGTACCGAAGAGTGAATGCATTGAGGTTGTGTTACTATGCCGAGATCCTATCACTATGGTATTACCTAAGCCATTTATGAAACACATAGTGAAGTTATATATTTATTCTGACTTCACTGAAATGTCAATACTGATCCTTCAAGGCTATGTCTTCACCGAAAATGATATGAATCCATTCTGAAAAGATCTGAACTTGTTATATCATTGAAATTGTCTCCCTTGTTTTTCATTGTTAGTTATATAAAGTTTATAGTGAAGTCACTCCTTTGATTATTCTTAGAAAATGATTTGACTTATTCCTCCTTCATTCTTTAATATGCTCACTTTAATCTTATTAGCCTAGAACTTCCCTTCTTCAAACTGCCTTGACCATGAACATAGCTGTGATACCATGTTGGAAAATCGATGTAGATGGCAGTGAAATGATTTTCCTTATCCATGACATTAACTTGTGATATTTTTCATTATTAGTATTATGTATTTTAATTATCTTTTCTTATCATCAAGATTAATTCTAAACAACAAAAAGAATAACACAATATATAGGCACACTGCTAGGGAAAAACCCCCCTCAAGGGGAAAACCTAGTCACAAAATCATTCCTTCATTAGATTCAAGATGCGCTGACTAAGACCCTTACAACTCAGACTAGAGATTGCCTCCATCCAACAAGTCAACCTTGCTATGCTTCAATTCCATGTCTCCTTTAGTAGTTAATCTTCTTCATACTTGACCTTGAAGATATCACCTTCTGCAACCAATTTGAGTTCCTTAATGTATTACTGTGATTCCACTGTAACCAATCCAACCAATCCGAGCATTGAGCATCGAGCACTGAGATGACATCAATTTGATAACTCTGAATCTTGTAATGCGAGTTCATCTGAGATGACAACGAACCTTTTCTTCTGTAATGACACTGAGATGTTTTCCTGAAGTCCTTTGAACACAACACATTGTGATCTCTGAAATTATCTTTGCAAATACCCTTAAACATTCATTTGAACTCCTCTGTGATTACCAAATAGAAACCCTTCTGAAATCTGAACTTGTAATATGTGATTCTATGTGAGCTTCTGTGTGATCACTGAAAGTGTATCTTTGAAATTTACAAGCTCTGAGATAGTGTAATGCGAAGATCCCATGCTAGTATATATAGTGGATTCCCTATGTAAATAGGCCGACATGACATTGTGAATAGTTGTGTCATAATTATTGAGATGACATGCATATTCTTTCATTTGTGTAGGACAACATGTGATCTCCTTATGGAATTCTAGTTGATGGAGATCATTTCAACAACGAGGAGACTTCGATGGATGGAGGAGCCTTTACAGATTTATTTTGACTATAACCTAAAGCCTGTAATGGAGGCTTAACCTATATATTTGACCCAAGCATGAAACCTATGCTTTAATAAGTCAAATAAAAATAAAAATTATTTTCACTTTATTTTGACAAATATATTAATTTGACTCAAGTACAATAATGAAGACTAAACCTAGTTACATTTTCCAGCAAAATGTTTAGTGGAATTCCAAGAGTCACCTATAGAATTTGAAAAGTCATATAGAAGCCAAAGAGTCTCGTGGGAATTTGAAAAGTCACATGGAAGCCAAAAAATCATGAGGGAGTCCATGAGTCACAAGAGAGGTGGAGAGTCACCTCATTTGTTATATATAAACCCTCATGGATCAAGAAAATGACTTTTCACCTTTCCTTCTCCCACCAAGAATTAGAGAGGAAGATAGTTCTTTTAGAGAACAGGTGGTGGCTCTAACACTCTATTATTGGAGCTAGTAGTGCTCATTATATCGATGTATTTTGGAACATTCACTTAATTCTTGAAGCTCATTGAGCCGACACACTTTCATGCATATTTCGTAAATGTTGCAAGGCTATTATTTTAATGTTTTTTTATATATGTTGTTGTTATTTCGTACTAAATAAATTGAACTATTTTGGTGGCTTTGGTGCTTATCTTATTGAATGTGTGTTGTACTTGTTTTAACAATCATTACTTCTATGTAGACTATTTCTCTAGTTGATTAACGATTCTTTCATATATATATATATATATATATATATATATATATATGCTCTTGCGTCTCTACTAAATTAGTACTATTGCTCTTCTCTTAAAGGCTCACTTTCGTTTCCCTCCAGTGAAAGAACCGTGATACATTCTACAATTGAACATTTAAAAAGGCATAATCACTTGTTCATTCAAAAGTGCATGTACATTACTCTCTCATGCTAACTATTGTAGCCAAGGAAAATCCTTAAGAAGATGGCAGTCAAGCCTTATTTTCGGAAAGGCTCCTATACAAAACAGTGTGAGGTCTAATTGGGACTTCACATTGGGGAGACCCCCTTGCATGTTGGCAGGTTCCAACACTGTCAACACTCTAGCATTAGGAGGGTAGCCACCTTTTTATGGTTGACAACTCACCACATATTAACAAGAAACCTTCCAGGAAAGGTAGTAATGCTCTGATTTCCACTCTAATTCATACTCCTGAGAGAAAGGAAACTTCTCATTCTATTATGGGACAAGCTTTCAAAGTCACTTATGATCAACTCCAAACAATCTGACCTATTACTTGTCAGTTTGCAAGAGCTCTTGGTTTACTCCATGTTGCTACTTTTCTACCTCATAAACCTGTAAAGAAAGAAACAAATTCTAATGATGTATTGGTTTATTTGGTGGAAGATTTGTTTATCGCAACCCTTGAAGAGTTATTTGATCATACAGAAAGAACAAATCAACAAGGGGAAGTTCCACCAATTGAGGAGAATTTGGACAATGAACGGGAGGATTTTTAGTTTTCTAATGAGGAACATACTAATTATAGTGAAGACTTTAACAATGAAGGAGAAGGATCTTAAGACTCAAAAAAAGAGGAGGAGGAAGGAGACGAAGACATGGCTGATGCAGACTTGGATTGGATGGCCCAAGTGCTACTCTTTCTTCCGGATAATCATCATAAAATGTCAAAGCACTTGAAAATTTTGTTGTCAAAGTCCTAATAAGAAGACCATATTGATGATTTCTACATGCATTTATGAATGCTTGAAGTACGTTTTGATGAAGTTGCTGGTAGACTCTTTCCATACACTTTAGATGGTATAACGTCGCTATGGTATCACAGTCTTCTATCGAATTCAATCCATAGTTGGAGGGAGTTTAAGAAGTTGTTTTTGGAAAAAAATTCTTACAATAAAACCCCCACCATGTTATTAAAAGAATGTGGGAATATGAAAACGGGGAACAAGGAAAGAATGAAAGATTTCAACCAAATATTTACTTGTCTTTTGAATAAGTTCCCCACAGATGTGCAACCGCACAATGATATTATGAAAGATTATTATATAGTTTCCTTGCCAACTAACATTTATGTGTTTTTCAAAAGAGATGCAAAGGATACTTTGGATTTCAACTTTGTATAATCTATTGTTGTTGAAAAGGATTTGCGTTCAATTGGAATCATTGAAGACCTTGATGATCCTAAAGTCTCCAAGGAAACTAGTAAGAAAACATAAACCTCTTCCTCCAAAGGTAAAGAGAGATATTTGTTTGTTATTGAAATCTTGACCAAATATTTGAATTTGATTACGAAGAAAGTATTTGAATTAAAGAGGAGGTCAAGTGAGGAAACCACCAACAAGAAGTTCTCTAATCCACCTTTCTTAAAAAAGAATAACAACTCTCACCTGACTAAATCTGCTTAGAGCTCTAATTTAGTGTTTAAAGTTCAAAGTTGGGGAAAGGAAAACTACTACACTTTCCATCAAGAGAAGCATTCAGAGAAGACATGTCCCCAGTGGAATCATAACATGACTGAGACGATGACCAACTTTGTAGATACCTTGCTAGCAGATGAAAAATCTGGGTAGAGTGAAGAAGCAAATGAACCTATCATGGTCAAGGAAAGTTTTGGTGTCAAACACTCAGTTAATGCATTTTATGTCATATACAATGTTGATAAGCAAAGTGTTCATGAACCATCAGTGAGTGAAGCTCCTCCTCAACAAACAGTTGGTCGTTATAATTTGAGGCGCAAAGGACTTGTCTCTTAGAAAGAGCTTAAGAAGAAGTTGTTGAGAAGAATTATTCCACCTTTTAATTTAGCTCAGAATTCATAGAAAATTTCTGGAAGTGCTCACTCTTCTAAGAACACTTCTAACAACAACAAGAACAAGTACACCACTCCTGAAGCTTCAAACAAAGCTACACTTCCCAATACGGCATCACAACCCATTAAGAATGAAAGTATTGAATACAACATTGTTGAAGACATGAAAATAACTCGTGCCAACATTTTAATCTTTGAGCTCGTGAAGATAACGGGACAACGAGAACTGATTATCCAAGGACTTCCATTGCACTCTTCGGCAGGTAAGGAAGCTTCTACTTCTCAAGATATGTTTGGTAAGTCTCGTGACATCATCGAGTCTCGAGTCTGTAGTGAATGTTGTCAATTTAAATTCTAACACTCTTTTCCCTCGGTTTCTTTTAACATTTGAAATATCTAATTATAATGTCCATAATTGTTTGGTTGATTATGGTGCATCCTCAAATGTCATGTTGTTATATGTTGCTAAGAAAATTAACGCTAAATGGGATAAGGTTGATGCCCGAATCATACAACTAGACAAATCATTAGTCTAGGCAATTGGTGAACTTAACAACATCATCATTCACTTCTCATCAAACCATAGAGTTCAGCATTGCCTTAACATTGTTATTATCGACATTCTTGAAGCCTATGGCTTAATTTTGAGCAGAGATTGGTCCAGTAAGTTGCAAGGGTATTTCTCAACTAACTGGAAACATTTATGGCTTCCGTATAAGGGAAGAAACAATCAAATTCGAGTAGAAAGCGAGCCCTATATGAAATATACCGTGACAACATTTGAGGGAGAAAACGAGACAATTGGCTTTGCATATGTTATTTTTGGAAATTGTATTCTGGAAGTAGATCACAGATGTTATCTAGCACAACCTTCACCCGACCCAACATAGTTGTAACTCCTTCATCAAAATCCAACTAGTGCAAATGGCTCTTGTATAAAATATGTAAATAATATTAGCATACGACCTAACTCTAGTACTTCTAACATTTGGACATTGTATTTCGATGGTTCAAAGGCGCAGGAGGGTTTTGGAGTTGATTGTATTTTAATATAATAACAACAACAAAAAACATATGATCTCTTATTGTTTAGAATTTGAATGCACTAATAATGTTGTTGAAAATGAAGCGCTCATTCTAGGTTTAAAGAAAGCCATCAACCTAAAAGTGGTAGTACTCAAAGCAATACGTGACTCATAAATTGTTACACAACAGATATTGGACTTTATGGCGAACACTGATGTGTTCAAGGATGCAGCCATTGATGAGGACGAGCATGAGAAATCATTGCAGGGATAAGCTCAAGCAAATAAAGGAAACCCCATGCCCAAGGGCGTGGTATCTTTGGAAAAGCTATATGGCCTACAAAATCACTTCAAGGGGCCAGTTAATGCAAAGACTCATAGTTTCATTATGTCACATGAACAAGTGAATCTTGGTACATAAGAGGATATAAAGTATGTAAATGTTGGTACTTGTTGCACACCTCAAGAGCTGTAAGCTTTCATCTGCCTCTTTAAACAGTATCGAGATGTGTTCGAATGGACATATGACAACATGAAAACTTATGACACGTAGATAATCTAACATGTGATTCCCATCAAAGAAGGAAGCCTGGGGAAATACGTGTCTGTGCTGATTTTCACAATCTAAACTAGTATTCGGACAAGGATAACTACCTCGTGCCATTGATGGAACAAATTTTACAAAAAGTATCAGGGTCAGAGATTTTCTCGTTGCTAGACGTTTTTCTAGCTACAACCAGGTTTTAGTAGCAAAACTTGACATACACGAAACAACTTTCAGGACCAAGTGGGGTACTTTCACATTCAAACAAATGTCTTTTAGGCTTATTAACACAAGCACTACATTGCAATGAGCTATGGACATCGCCTTCCACGGTTTGATTAGACAAAGTTTTTTGGTTTACCTAGATGATTTGACCGTATTTTGAAAGAAAATATATGAACACTTGTGCCATCTTAAGTAGATTTTTGAGCGATGTTACAAATATGAGATATGTTTAAATCCTAAGAAGAGAATTGTCAAAGTGTCCGAGGAAATCTCTTGGGCCATATTATTGCAAAGGGTGGGATTAAAGTGGACACAAAATGGGTAAGAGTTATTTCTCAAATTTCCTTTCCAATGAGTAAGAAATCCTTCTTAGGGAAAATCAATTTCCTTCTTATGTTCATCTAGGATTATGCACAAATTGTGAATCCATTATAAGAGATGATTAATAAGGATTCAAATTATAGTGGAAAAAAAGGAAAAGAATGCCTTCACCTGTATCAAGCAAGAAATCGTTGAAGCTCTAACATTATACAATCCAAATTTCAACAAAAAATTCTTGTTATATACTTTCGCTTCTGACACTTCTCTCGCAACCATTCTCATGTAAAAGTATGATCAAGGTAATGAGCAACCCATATCATTCATGAGTGTTGGATAGCAGGGACTTGAGTTAAGCTACCCTACCATTGATAAACAAGCGTATACAGTGTACAAGTTGGTGAAACAGTTTAGGCCATACCTTCTGAAAAAATCACGTCATCATCTTTGTATCTCACCCAAGCGTCAAAGCATTGTTTGTTCAACAAGAGTTGGGTGAAATAAGGGCGAAATGGATGACAACCCTACAAAAGTATGATCTTGAATTTAAGCCAGTTCACACTATAAAATTCCAT
This sequence comes from Pinus taeda, assembly GCA_000404065.3. Lineage (NCBI taxonomy): Eukaryota > Viridiplantae > Streptophyta > Pinopsida > Pinales > Pinaceae > Pinus > Pinus taeda. The sequence goes on along the minus strand of APFE031274074.1, from coordinate 196,262 downwards.
GGTCTATGTTAGCTTGCAACAAAAGCGGTTATCACACCAGAAGAAGAGTCTTTTGGGTGGGCATAGGAAATTGAAATGTATAACATTGAATATGTTGCCCCCACTGATGCATCCACCTCTTGGTACATAGATGTGCGAAAATATCTTGAGCATGGCACCCTTTCCTCACACTTATCAGCGTGACAAAAAATGGCTACTTGGCTTAAATATCTATCATATCAGTTAGTACGTGGAATGCTTTTTTGAAAGCACCATAATGGGGTCCTACTCAGATTTCTGGAAGCACTTGATTTAGAAATGGTATTACGAGATCTCTGTGATGGACAAACTGGTGGAAATTACGCAGTGACATTACTGTGCACAAGATCATGTGGGTCGATTACTATTGGATCACATTTTTCAAGGATGCTTATGCTTATGCCCACAGGTGTCCAGTTTGTCAGAAATGTGCTAGTCACGACAGAAAGCCAATTGCCCCATTGCATTTCATCATTGTAGAAGATCCTTTTCAACAATGGGGATTGGATGTCATTGGAGAAATATTTCCACACTCATTGTAGCAGCATCGATACATCCTAACTGCTATAGACCATTTCACACGGTGGAAAGAAGTAGTTCCTCACAAACAAGTGAACGAACAAGAAGTCATCAATTTCCTCAAGAAGAACATCATCACCAAGTTTAGTGTTCCTACGTCACTTGTTTTTTATAATGCAAATTATTTTTCATCACTTAAACTTTATGATTTTGCATTAGAAAATGGTATTGTTTTGAAACATTCATCTAACTATTATCCATAAGGTAACAGTCTTGTTGAGTCAACCAATAAAAATCTTATCCGCATTATCAAGAAAATCATTTATTAGATATCATTTTGGGATTCAATTGCGTTAAGTAAGTCATTCACGTATGACCATTTCCATGAGAGGTAGTCGTAACTAACTAATTTCTCATGATTTTTGAATAGTTCACTTAGCACTCATTGCATCCCAAAATGATATCTAATATAATGCACTGCGTAAACCCCCATACTTAAATTCAAAAAGAGTCAAGGGATCTCTACTTGAATGGTTCATGAGGCACAATACTTGCTAAGGTTTTGCAAATGCGGTAGCAAGCTAAGTGGGCTTGATTGTGGGGAAAAACTCCACAGTTAAGCGCGCTTGAGCCAGAGGAGATCTGGGATGGGTGACCTCCTGGGAAGTCCTGGTTACCGGGGGCAAGCCCCGGAAGTGAGGATTGATGCTATGATTCGTTCTCCACATTTCACTAGTTTCAATCCCACTTCTTCACCCCTGTGAGCATCACCCGATGCAATGAGTGCTAAGTGAACTATTAAAAAATCATGAGAAATTAGTCAGTTACAACTACCTCTCATGGAAATGGTCATACGTGAATGACTTACTTAATGCAGTTGAATCCCAAAACGATATCTAATATAATGCACTAAGCAAACCCCCATACTTAAAATCATTTACTCTGAACAAAGGAAACAAAGGAACTAGCACAATGCTTTGTTTAATTCTCTATGGGATGACCTTGTTATGCCTAAGACCTCTCTAGAAACTTCTCCTTACTTTCTGGTGTATGGGAAAGAAGCCATCCGACCTATGAAAATATGCCTACCAAGCCTTCAACTTTCTAAATAGTCGCGGGGTAAGCCTTGTCTTGTGGTTCAAAGTAGGATAAATACTCTTTTGAAGTTATAATAAGAAAGGAGGAAAGCTAAAGAAAAAATTTACATTCATCAGAGTCATATCAAGTGATGGTATGATAAGAAGTTTGTAGGGAAAAAGAAGTTTAGTGTGGGAGACCTAGTATTGAAGTGGGATAAAGCCCACGAAGAGAAAGGGAAGCACACTAAATTCCAATTCTTGTGGATCTGACCATTTGTTTTTCATGACAAAATTGGCCACCATACTTATCATCTCCAATATTTGGATGGGAAGATGGATTATCTTCCTGTTAATGGCCAAGATCTTATACAATATTTTCAACAACAGTATAGGTTTGTGTCCCCACCTGATTTACATATTTATTTTCTTGTCTTTAGTTTGTTGTTTCTTTGTGTTATGTCAAGTCTTTTACATTGCCTTCTGTGTTGTCCTTGTGAATAAAACCTTGTGTGAAATTGTTTCGATTGGTTCTAATGTATATGGCAAAATGAAAAGGGCTTGTGACACTACATCATTTAGTTAACCTTCAGTCCTTATTCCTTGTCTTGGTTTATATCTTTCGATCAATGATGGAAAATATGATCCTTTGATAAGGAGAGCTTTGGGTAGAACCATGATACTCGTATCTATTCTAGGAACCTCATCTTTAAGCTTGGTTCTATAATGTTTATGTGTTTTTCATGTTGATCTAATCAAGTAGGGAAGGACAACGGGAAAATCTATAATGAGAAAACCTGCATCAGAGGTTCTATATATGATTCTTTGAAGGAACAACCTCTTCTGCTCTCAATAAGTCAGGATACCTCTTCCACCCCACTGAAATAAATAAGTGCTTTAGCATAATTCTATATATGAAATAAATAAGGGTGAAAGCAAAGAAAGCCTTCCTACATAGAGAGGTGAAGCAAGAAACTTCGTCAGGTTACTGACTAGGATCGCTGGCAGCAAAGCAATAGTTTTGTTCTTGTAGTGACTCCATCAAGGTACTTTCCATGCCTGTTGGCAGCGTAGCAACACTAGAGATGAAAACTAAGACTCTGATTATCTTAAACTCACGAACTATATTACCCTTCTCCTAAAATCAAAACAATTATGATATAGCTAGTTTTATGAATGCATTTTACTAAGAAAGAGATAGATGAGACTATATCCATAATTGGGTTAAGTGAGAAAACTAGAGTAATCCACACGATGAATCAACACTTCTTAAGAAACTAGACCTTGTGCATTAAATTAGACCAAGGCAGAGAATCTGGAGTCCTATCAGTGTGTTGCCAAGTATTGTCGTTGCTACAACACCCTCCAAATTTTTTTCCTACGTCTAAATTTTAGAGCTTTTTTTGACCTTGCAAGCTATCATTTCTAGTGGTAAGAGTCATTCCATGTAAATTCTCTAAGTTTTGTAGTCCCTTTTGGAAGAAAACCCAAGTGTCGTATTTTGGCATAGAAGTGTCACACATTGTGAAAGTAGAGTCTTGGTCTATTTCAAGGGGCAACTTTGGTACTTATGGGTCCTGTATATCATATAGATATGTACTAGACTCATTCCCAAAGTTTTATGCATTGTTGTACTAGTGTCATAACTATTGTTGCAAAGTGTATCTTAAGTGTCACACTTGGAGGAGATTGTTGTTATGTTGTCTCATTAAGCAGATCATGTTGTTTCATATTGTTGAGTGTTCTACATTTTTTCGTCGATGGTTTTGAGTGTGTGATCATGTTCAAGTCTTGCCTTAGTTTCATCTCTGCCTCACTAAACCCACACTTAGTCAAATTATGGAATATATCGTGCCCGACCAATCTGAGCTCATCCTACCCCTATGAACTGTGCATTACTCAGTTACAAGCCTCAACACTACATCTATGCCTCCTGGAATTATGAAATGCATAGTCACAATGCTCAATCTCGACCTCCTGACCTCTATAACTACACAATCTTTCCTCCTATACAGTCTCTTTCTGCACATTGCATAATCCCAATCTATAGTTTGTCTCCTTGGCTCCTTGAATGACACAATCCAGCTGCCTAGTCTACCTTGAGAATTGTGTATTGCGCAATCACAGTGAGAACGTTGGCCTCACTGTGACCCTCAACTACATAATCTTGCTTCACAAGCCTCCTTAACTATGCATTATGCAGTTTCAAGCCTTAGTCCCTCACTCATGTCCTCTGGAACTGTGCACTGCACAATCCCTGAGCCTTTCTCTTAGTCCAATACTTAGTTCCAGGCCAGAGAATGATTCTCATGAAGAAAGTTAGACTAAGGATTTTCTGTATTGATGTCGTTTCTTCATGAGTGGATTTCACTTGTAGATACTACATGTTGACATGACAAGATGATGCTCAAAGAAGAGGAGAAAGAGATTATGCTAGAAGACACTTGGAAGTTGTAAAGGCAAGATTATCATTGAACAAAAGATGAAGGGACACTAGATTGTGACAGAAGTAGGAAGATCAAGATCATAGTAGAGACTCACTCTCTTCAAGCTTATTGGAGGAGGAAGAGGACGACCATCAACATCTTTCATAAAGACACAAAGATAGCAGCAAGAGAAGAAGCTTGACATTGAAACAACATCAACAAGTCCGTGTCATTAGTGTAAAGTCATGTATTGTCAAACTATCATCTCAAGAGTCATATGAGTCACCATGTGCCACATCATTTGTGGATGTAATTATGTAATTTTAATAAATAAGAAATGTATATTGGAAGTACAAAAGTCGCATATAGAATGTGAAAATTCATATAGAAGTCAAAGAGTCTCATGATAAATAAAAAAGTCATATGGAATCCCAAGAGTCATGAGGGGAGTTTGTGAGTCGCAACATAGGTGGAGAGTCACCACATTTGTTATATATACACCCTCATGGCTCAAGCAAAGGACTTTTCACCTTGGCTTCTCCTACTAGGCATTAGAGAGGAAGATAGTTCTTTTAGAGATTAGGTGGTGGCTCTAACACTCCACTGTTGGAGCTAGTAGTGTTCATTGTGTTGATGTATCTTGGAACCTTCGGTTAATTCTTGAAGCTCATTGAGCTAACACACTTTCATGCGTATATCGTAAATGTTGCAAGACTATTCTTTGAATGTTTGTGATATATGTTGTTGTTATTTCGTACTAAAGAAATTGAACTATTTCGGTGGCTTTATTGCTTATCATATTGAATATGTGTTGTACTTGTTTAACGACCGTTACTTCTATGTGAACTATTTCGCTAGTTGATTAACGATTATTTCATATATATATGCTCATGTGTCTTTATAATATTATTATTGTTATTCTTATCTCGAATGCTCACTTTCGTTTCCATCCAGTGAAAGAACCTTGATACATTCTATAATTGAACATTTCACAAGGCATACTCACTTGTTCATTCAAAAGTGCATGTACATTACTCTCTCATGCTAACCATTGCAGCCAAGGCAAGTCCTTAAGAAAATGGTAGTCATGCCTTATTTCCATAAAGGCTCCTATACCAAATGGTGTGAGTTCTAATTGGGACTTCACATCGGGGAGACCCCTTGCATGTTGGCGGGTTCCAACACCATCAACACAATACTAGGCTCCAACCTTCAAGATCCCAAGTCAAGCCCTCCTTGAAGATATTCTTCTATCAATAAGTCCATCAACGTATATGACAACAAATCGAGCAATAATAGCAAACTTTAATTTACCAATAGGAGTCTTGTCCTGGAATAATTTCCACACGTGCAAGTTCACTATAGGCTTCTATTTTACATGTGTGAGCCTTATAAAGATCATATTTTTGACCTTCTTTTACTTCCCTTGACTTCTCTCTCTTTTTCACTCTACTGCAGAAGAATAAAAGATTAGATGATGTGAATTCTTGTCCCCCAAATGAGCTTAACTAAGCCTTTATTTATACTTGTCCAAAAGGAGGCGAACATGTGTCTCTTCCTGGGCAGGGCCGACTTGACAAGGAGGGCCAACTGGCTTCTTGAGGATATTTTGACCCAAATTACATATTTTGAGAATTCTTTTTCTAGGTTATGAATAAGCCTTTGACTTTGATCGATACAAATAATAATGAGCATGAAGAAGATTATTGAATAAAATAACAATTTAACTTGAGCATGAAACCCATGCTTGAAAACATAAAATAAATCTTAGCATGAAAAAAGAGCATAGTAGTAAAAATAATTAATATATTAATTATGAAAATCTTTCATTATGAAGACCAATACTAGTAACATTTTTCAACGCTCCCTCTTAACTAGGGAGGTATTCATAATGACACAACATGATAAGATCAAATTGAAATATTCTCATAAGAAGGGATTCAGATTGATAAGCATCACCGTTATCATAACCAACATTGTCAAACATAGCAAGGCCTTGACTAACAAGCTCTATCTCTCCACTAGATCAGAGCACAATGTTGGGAGGCATATATTTGGACAACACCACCACCTCTCAAGGCACATACGCCATCTAAATGTTCACCAGATATGTCCTTACAGGAATATTCTTACCTTGGATATCACCCAACCTAAAAGAATATTGGTCCTTAGGACTACTCTTATCGTAGATACCCTATCCTCAAAGAGTACCTGTCCTTAGGACTTCTCCTAACTTGGATACATTTCCTCAAGATGTATCGGTCCTAGATGCTTATCCAATCCACAATTCTCCCTACCAATGCTTTCACTAGGCTTAATACTATTAGTCCAGTCCATAGTGCATGACACATGCAGAATACGGTGTCCACTCTCACTCCCTCTCAGCCAAGGAGGAAATCCTCACACCCCCTCAAACAGGGAAGAATGACCACAAGCCTAAGCTTATCTAAAAAATACTCATCAATGCAACATCTACTTGTTCTTCCATGGATATTTGTTGTAGCATTTCGGCTCCCATCTGCATTATACTCTCGAACACCTTGATCTTTTCCTAGTTCTTTGATAGTCTTCACAATGAACTCAATGTGTCATCAAATAGTTCAACAAATGCCTTATTGAGCCAAACTTCTTCATAGACGATCACATAATCCTTCACATCTTCTTCCTTTGTAACAAAATTCTGCTTTCACATTTTCCAAGTAATTATATCAACTTCCAATAATTACTAATATCTCTATCAGCATTAGTATTTTCAATCGATCGAACCAATCAGTTGATGGTATAATGACATCAGAACTCTTTAAATTCTTGCCAAAGGGTCTTGTCATTGATCTCCCATCTTATCTTTTTGACCATAAACTTTTCTAAATTTTATATCATACTTCAACTAGTATTGTGTCTGTTTGGGATCTAACATCTTCCTCTTTCTAGTTTAAATAGGTAAACTTCCTCCCCTTTATTAAATATTGCTTTCATGTTGCCATATAATTAACTTCCTTTAATACACTCTTCAAACTACTTTCTTCTTGTCTTCGTGCTTTGCTACATTCTTCAATATCTTCCATTTGTTAGTCAAGCTTAGACAAATCTTTTCTTGACTTGCAACTTTTGTTAGAAGACTATGAAAGAACAAAGGAAAATTGTATAGACAAAATAACAGAAGTGATGATTATAGGATACTTATCCTTTTGGGGAGAGTCAACTCCCTCTTAATCTTGAATATTTTCATCAATCTTGTCCTTGCATCAACATGAATTCATTCTTATCATTCTCAAGAATTAGCTTTTTCTTTTCACAACAAAAACAATGAGTTAGGGTTTTTATTTCTAGGGTTTCCTAACCCAAACTTTTGCTAGGGTTTACAAACCCTAGATCCTCCATGGTCACCAAGATTTGCTACTCAAGAATTGCAAAAATCTACAAGCACGCTAATAGGTTAGCTACAAAACCATAATGATATTATTTACATGCCCTTTATCCATTTCATTTCTTGATTATAGAACTTAGTCTTCAAATACTTAGTGTGCTAACATATCAACAATCTACACAAACCCTTATTCTAACACATCTTTATCTTTTAAGAGGGCAACTCAATTGTGACCTAGCAGACTTGACACTATATGTACTCAAGTTAGTATCGAATATACGTGCCATATTTAACATTACCTGTCCTTCCTTGCAAATGTATTCTCCTTTACATGCGTCCTTTTTCTTCTGACAGAGATACAAGGAAATTCCTCTTGGGTTGATTGCTTTGACAAATTTCACAGATAGGTTAGTTTCATGTTGTTCTTCGTCCTTCTTTCAAGTGTAGGCTTTGATGGCATAGTCGCTATATATACTAGTGTCACATATTCTTTTTAAATGTATTATCACAGTGTTCAAAGTTTTAGTGAATTCCTCTTTTATGTTGCTTCATACATTCGTGTCACATAGTTGATCCTTAAATATGTCTTCATTGCAATCCTTAATTGTTCCAAGTGGTAGAAATGTTGCTATCAATTTTTATTCATACTTTGATATGAATCATAGAGATGAATCCTAGAGGGATTGAGTCTTCAATATCATGTCCACTCAAATATTCTAGAGGTCGTAACAAGATCGAATGTTGTAGGAAGACATGTTGCCATACTAAGTGTTGCCACATAGAAACCAGTTAATAGAGATGGTTAGCTACGTCATAGAGGTATAGGTGCCAAGAGAAGAATTTGCATCACTTCCTTTCGAAAGTATGGTTGCTTCACATCTTATATCTTCGCATCATGGATTAACATTTCTTACTGAACTCAGATTTCTTCAAATGATTCAAAATTTTTTTGATGCTTTCAAATCTTGAATCTTCAAGGATGTATTTAAGGTGTCTTAGTACATTTATGGGTTGCTGGACAGTTTTTGATAGAAGATTTAAACTTCATTGGGTACTCTTCATCTTCCTCCACAAATCTTAGAGAATGATGTAGACTATAGTGTTGTAGGAGGCTTGAATGTCTCGTATAGTAAATGTAGTTACTTGATATCATCGTGAATGCTTGTTCCTGTAGCTTGCATTTCTTATGAGTTGTGCCATAGTGTCTCCCCATAGAAAATGTTGTCACTGTCATAGATTGGTTGGGTGCCTATAGTAGAATATTCAAATGTCTCACAAAGGGTTCAAATATACCTTGTTTACCTCAATCTCGACCTTTAGATGAATGAAAACCTCTTGTTCACTATGTACCTTAGCCTTTTTAGATCATATGTGGATACTTTTGTTTGTCACATATAATTCAAATAACCATAAGGTACGAGTGTTGCTAAAAGTTCATATCTTCAAATTTGTCTATGGTTACGGTAATAACTTCACATGTCATAATATTAAAGAGACCTTTGCATTGTTTCAGAGATCATATCTTCCACAAAATTATAGAACTTGGATAAAGAGCATACTACAAATATTCATACTTATCTTCACATGTCATAATATTAAAGAGACCTTTGCATTGTTTCAGAGATCATATCTTCCACAAAATTATAGAACTTGGATAAAGAGCATACTACAAATATTCATACTCTCTTCATAGAGTGATGACCTTAAAATGATACATGTCTCAGGTATCTCAAAGTAATTCAGTTAAGGATGCTTCAATAATAAACTTTGGTGTTCAATATAGATAGATGTCATAGGTTAATTCAAAGTTCTTGCAACAAGATTGATCATACCTTTTTATGGTCACATGAGAGCTGCCTTATAATAATTTCTTCAACGATGTCATAGTATGAACTTCAAACCTTTCCTTTTCATGAAAGAGAGATAATTGTTGCAATACTATCCTTAAATAATCTAATTAGAAGTGATCTTCAATCTGCCTTCCCTTCACCTTAGCTCTAATACCATGTTGAGAAATCAAAATTCTTATTGATTAGGGTCGATTCCTCTTACTCGATAATTACTTGTGAATGTTTGTTGGCTTTTATTTCTTTTATTATGTTCTCTTTGTCAAGCAATTTCCAAAATATACAAAACATGAAGATCGCAAGAGACAAATAACACAAAGATGTAGGCTCTAAGCCAAGGAAAATCCCCACAAGGGGGAAAACCTAAACAAATCCTCTTCTTATAGAATCATATCAAAGTGAGACATTCACGACCCAAGACCAATACAAGACTCCAACCTTCAAGAATCCAAGTAAAGCCCTCCTTCAAGATATTGTTCCAAGAATAGGTCCATCAAGATGTATGACAACAAATTTAGCAACAACAAGAAACTTCAATTTACCAACACGAGACTTGTCCTAGCATAATTTCCACACATGCGAGTTCAGGATAGGCTTCTCTTTTACATGTGTGAGCCTCATAAAGATCATATTTTCGGCCTCCTTTTACTTCCCTTAACTTTGCTCTCTTTTTCGCTCTACCACAGAAGAATAGAAGATTAGATGATACAAATTCTTGTACCCCAAATGAACCTAACTTGATCTTTATTTATACATGTCCACAGGGAGTCGAATAGGTGTCTCCTCCTGGACAGGGCTGACTTGGCTTCTTGAGGTGATTTTGACCCAAATTACATCTTTTGAAAATTCTTGTTATAAGCTATGAATAAGCCTTTGACTTTCACCAATACAAATAATAATGAGCATGAAGAACATGCTTGAATAAAATAATAATTTAACTTGAACATGAAACCCATGCTTGAAAAAATAAAATAAATCTTAGCATGAAAAACAGCGTGCTAGTAAAAAGAATCAATTCATTAATTATGCAAATTTTGCATTATGAAGACCTATACTAGTTACATTTTTCAACAGTTGGAGTATTTCTATTTGGTTTCATTCAACTTCTTATTGAAATAAGCAACAAGTTTGTCCTGTTGACTGAGAACAACACCAATGGCCATTCCACTTACATCACATTGGACTTGGAAAGGTTTTTGAAAATCAGACGGAGCTAAAAGTCATTGCTCTGTTATCTTCTCATACAACAATTCAAATGCTTTATCAGCTACAACAATCCATTTAAAGGGTTGTTGTTCCCTTTTAATGGTCTCCATGATAGGTGCACATATATGGCTTAAATTTATAATAAACTTTTTTATAAAAACTAGCCAACCCATGAAACTTATCACCTCATGAATATTCCTTGGGGTAGGCCATTATTTGATAGCTTTCACCTTCTTCGAGTCCATCTTCAATCCTTTTGTAGATATTATAAAACCCAGGTAGGTTAACTTTGTCTTTATGAAGGAACATTTTTTAAAGTTTATCAGGAGTTTCTCCTGCTGCAACCTCTTCAACACCAACTTCAAGAACCTCAAATGTTCTTCCCTAGTTTTACTAAACACACGAATGTCATCCAAATATATGATTACAAAAATACCAATAAAAACCTTAAGGACCTCATTCATGTGTCTCATGAATGTATTAGGTGCCTTAGTCAAGCCAAAAGGCATAACCATCCACTCATATAATCCATCATTGATCTTAAAGGCAATCTTCCATTCGTCACCTTCTCTCATTCTAATTTAGTGATATCCATTTTTTAAATCTATTTTAGAAAATAAATTTTGACCAGTCAAACAATCTAAGAGATCATCTATACAAGGTAAAGGAAATTTGTACCTTATAGTTATCCTATTGATTGCTCTAGAGTTTGTATGCAGTGTCCAGCCTCCATCCTTCTTTGGAATCAATACTACGGGTACAATGCTAATGCCATGAAATAAAAAGGAGTAGGGTTAGAAATACTATACAAATGAATGTCATCTTTGTAGTACAATTTGAGCATTTTCCCATTTAACAAAGTTACCGATCAAATGAGAACTATCACCTAAAAATGAGAACTCTAGCAAAAAAATCCAAAAAAAAAAATGAAAAAATAGGTTGCTAGAATAAACTTTATATATAATAATAATAATTATTATTATTATTAATTTTTTATTTATTTTTTTCGAGGTAAATTGTCAAAAAAATTTAAAAATGAAAGTAAAACCCAAATTTTTTATGCAAAAGACAACCTGAAAACAAAAAAATATTGATGTTGGACTAGTTTTTCTTTTTTTTTTGCTAGAGTGTTGATGTTGGAATTTATTTTTTATTTTTTTTTGTGCAAAAGACACTCTGAAAACAAAAAGTGTTAATGTTGGACTAGGTTTTTTTTTTTTTTTTGGTGAACTGTCAACATTTTAGTAAAAACTTTTTATTTTTTGCAAAAGGCACCCTGCAAACAAAAAGTGTTGATGTTGGACTAGAGCTTCTTCTTTTTTTTTTGGGTAAATTGTCAACATTTTTTAAAAATGGCAGTAAAAACCGATTGAAAACAAAAAGTGTTGATGTTTTTTTTTGTAAATTTTTAACATTTTTTAATAATGACATTAAAAATAAATATCATGAATCTGATAAACTTTAAAGTTCCAACAATTTTCAAGTTTGACATTAAAGATAAAATATCACGTTTTTGAAAAAACTTAAAATTCCAACTACTTTAAGGCATGACATTAAAGATAAAATATCACATCTTTGAAAAACCTTAAAATTCCAATTATTTTTAGGCATGGCATTAAAGATAAAATATCACGTCTTTGAAAAACCTTAAAATTCCAACTATTTTTAGGCGTGACATTAAATATAAAATATCACTTCTTTGAAAATCCATAAAATTTTCACAATTTTCAATATTTGTGCTAAACAAAAAATACTTACAATTGTTTTCAACCATAACATTAAAGATAAGATATTATGACTCAGAAAAACATTAAAATCTTAACAAATTTTCAACCATGGAATTAAAACCAAAGATTATGACTACAAAAAAAACCTTTAAGTTTTCAAAATTTCAAGCATGACATTATGGAAAAAAATTATGACTAAAGATACTTTAAAAATAAACACCTAAATGAAAAAGTCAATATACCAAGAGCATTTTTTTTTTTTAAATGTCAAATGTATAGCAATTTTAAAATCTTAGCCTAAGACAACTTGACACATTGCAACAAACATTTAAAAATCAAGACAACTTGAAACATTGCAACAAAACTTTAAAAATCAATCATCAAATTAGAACGCAGTGTAGGTGAACTCGGCCCATTGTAATGAAAAATTGAAGACCAACCATGAAATTGACACATTGTGTGGAAAGACTCGATTCATTATAACACTTTAAAATCAACTATCAAATTTCATATAATGGGATCAGGTTGCTAGCGAATATCGACACAGACCCTGCAAAAATAAATAAATAATAACAATATTAATAAATAAACAAATAAAAATGAACAATACAAAAATAAAAAATAAAAAATTCAAACATTAAAAAAAAAAGTTTTAAGAAATAATAACAAATAATAAAACATAAAAAATAAATTAAAAAAAACATTACCAAAAAATAAATATAAAATATAAAATAAATAAAAAAAAAAATGAAAACAAAACGTAAAATGCAAAAATAACAAAATTAATTTGTAAAAACAAAAAATTTAAACAATTTCTTTTTAATAAAAATAAACACATAATTTAAGAAAATAATTTAAAAATTAACAAAAAAATATAAATTAAACATCAAATTTATTTTTATATATATATATATATATATATATATATATATATATATATATATATTATTATTATTATTATATTATTATTATTATTATTATTAATTTATTTTTTTTTTTTTTTTATTTTTTATTTTTTTTTTAAGTTAGAAAAAAACACACAATCTTTTTATAGAAAAATAGAAAAAATTGTGCCCCGGGCGCCCTTGGTCGATCCTTGGAATCGACTTGTCGTTCAGGGCCATAAGGCCTCAGACTTGGGCACCGCAACCCTAAGCGTCGATTCCAGGAATCGACCTATGCCTCCTTGAGCACAATTTTTAATTTATTATCTTTCTTTCTTTCTTTCTTTTCTTTTTTCCTTTTTTTTTGAATTTAATTTTTTTTCAAATTTATTTAGTTTAAATGGTTTTTTTTTCCAAAAAAATTGTTTTTGATGTATTTTTTTCATAAATTATGTATTTTTTGAAATTTATATAACACATAAATTAAGAAAATAATTTAAAAATTAACAAACAAACAAACAAAAAACTTTTTTGGAGTAGTCTTTAGTGCGACTTTTTGGAAGCTTTTACGGTGGTTTTTCCGGTCAAATTTCTCCAAAATCTGACAGGAATTTATTGAAATCACAAGCTTAAAGGGTAATCATTTGCAATCAAATTGCCCTAGGGGTTTTCTAGGGTGTCAAATCCATATATACAGTCAAAAAACTAGTTTAAATAATAGAAATCAAGATTTCACCTCAAATTTTTCCACCGGATTCCGGCATCAAAAGTCCAAAAAGTCGCACTAAAGACAACTCTAATTTTTTTATATAAAAAATAATAAATAATAAATAAAAAATTGTGCTCTGGCCCTAGGTTGATTCTGGAATCGACCTGTCGTTCAGGGCATAGGCTTGGACTTAGGCACTGCAACCCTAAGGTCGGTTCCGGAATCGACCTAACGCCGCCCGGGGCACAATTTTTTATTTATTTTTTAATTTAATTTAAAACTTCGTTTTTATTTTTTAATTTATTTATTTTTTCCAATTTATTTATTTATTAAATTGTTTTTTAAATGTTTTTGATGTATTTTCATAAATTATATTATTATATATATATATATATAAAATTACTCTTTTTTTTTAGAGTTAATTTGTTTTAATATTTTATGTTTTTTATAGTTTTTTATATTTGTTTTTGGTCATGTTGTTTGTTTGTTTTTTTTTACTCTTTTTTTTTTCTGAGAGTTAATTTTGTTAATATATTTTTATGTTTTTTAAATAGCTTTTTATATTTGATTTTTTGGGGTCATTTTTTGTTTTTGTTTTTTGTATTTTTTTGTTTTTTTTATGCTTTATTACAACATGAAAATCAACAACATTCAAAAAAAAAAAAAAAAAAAAAAAAAAATCAACACTTTCAAAACATATGAAAATCACTAACATTTAAAAAAAAATGTTCATACTGATAAAAAAATAAAAATAAAAAAAATAAAATATAATATAAATATAATTAAAGTGTAAAAAATAAGCCCACTAAAAAATGGGTTGATGTTGCATCAACATTTTTCAAGATCAACATAAAAATCACTAACATTTAAAAACAAATGTTCATACTTGATACTTAAAGTGTCAAAAATATGCTAAAAACAAGTGTATTCTGAATAACCACTTTACAAAATCGGGTGATTTTTTTGCTACATCAAAAAAACGGGTAATCAGTAATTTTCGCATTTGATTGATAACTATGTTATTTGTTGATAAGTCCACAAGATCACTTTCCAAAGTGTTCAGATAGAAATAATTTGCCCCAACGATCCCTCTGATGATGTATGGCCCAAGCCATAAACTATCGAACTTCCCATGATTACCGGGCTTCTCATTTCTGCGATCCCATAATAACACCATATCGCTAATTTATAGAGACCTATTCCGTGATGACTTGTCAAACCTTTCTTTTGTTCTATCTTGGCTCTGACATATGTTATCAAAAGTATTCATGCAGGCTTCGTCAAGTTCCATAATCCGATTAATTCGTTTTTGTACCGCATCTTTATCTTCTGTGAAATGCTGAAGGAGTTGGTAGGCTGGAAGCTTGAGATGGGCATGCAAGGTGACTTCCAAACCATAAACAAGTTCAAAAGGACTTTTCCCAGTGGCTCCTTTCTTCGTTGTTCTGTTTTCCATAATGTATACTTGATCTTGTTGTCCCATGATCGCTTACTATCCCCCACAATTTTGTTAAGGATAACGATCAATTTTTTGTTACTTAATTCAGCAAGGTCGTTTCCTTGGGGGTAATAATTTGAAGATTGAGATAGAATAATGTCATACTTGAAGTAGAAAGAAGGAAACTTAGAAGAGTTGAATGTTTTGGCATTATCAATCGTAATTTTGGCTGGAACACCAAATCGAGTGATGATATGATTCTCAAGAAAATCCATAACAACCTTCTCAGTAGCATGCTTTTTTGGGATGGCCTCAACCCACTTCGTAAAGTAATTTGTTGTAGTCAAAATCCATGAATAACCATTACTCAGATTTTGGTTAAATTTACCAATGAAATCCAACCCCCATTGCTGAAAATGGGCCTCAGTTACGACTGGTTGGAGAGGCAATGCTGCTAATTTCTGCTTTCCTGTGAAAAGTTGGCATTCCTCACATTTTCTAACAAATTTATGCACATCTAAAAAAATGGTGGGCCAATAATATCATGCACATAAAATCTTGTGGGTCGTGGTTTTTGCTGCAATAAGCCCTCCACAAAATCCAGCATGAAACTCAATGATAAGCTTCTTAGCTTTATCTTCATCAATGCATCTGAGTATTATCCCATCCAGATTTCTCCATTTAAGGCCATCCTTTAAGATACAATATTTGGATTTCTTTAATATGAGAGCCCTCCTTTTATGGGCTACCAAGTGATCAAGACATGTCAAATTTTTCAAATAATAAATAATGAATTTATACCACTTGATCCTTTCCAATTTCTGAAGTTGGGGGGAGATAGAAGGTTCAACTATTTCATTATGGCAAACCATCTCTAAATCTTTCTCATTACTTTTTGTTAACATCTGAGCTAATCCTTGACCTTTGAAAAGCTTAGTTGGTCTAATCTCAATATCATATTCCTGAATTTCAGTTACCCATCTAGCACGAGTCCCTAAGCAAGTCGGTTTGAGTCAATATATCCTTAATGGCAGAATGCAGAACAAAAGTAATAATCTTGTAATAAGCCACATATCTTTTGAAATGCTTAAGGGACTTGACCAATGCATAAGCTTGTTTTTCCATAATGTTGTATTTCAATTATGAATTCTACAAAATTTTTCTCATGAAGGCTATTGGCTGCTCATGACACTCATTGTTTTTTTGTCATAGGACATCTACTATAGTATCTTCGGACGTGAATGAAAAAACCATAAAATCCTTTGAATAATTTGGGTTAACCAAGACATGAGCTTTAGCTATAACATCTTTAATGTCATGAAACCCCCTTTTACCGTCATCTTTCCATATAAATTTGGCATCCTTATTCAACTAACACTTGATAGGTTTAGTAATTTCCACATAGTTTGGAATGAATCTTCTTAAAAAATTTGTTTTCCCCAGGAAAGACTGGAGGGACTTAATATTGTGTGGTAAAGGGATTTGTTGAATGGCTTTAACTCTTTCAGGGTCAATCCTGATACCATCTTTAGAAACGATGTGTCCTAATAATTTTCCTTTGATAACCCCAAACATAGATTTAGCAGGATTTAAAGATATGCCAAATTCCTGACACCTGTCAAAAGCCTTCATAAGATGTTTTATATGAACCTTACCATCTTTTGAAAAAAAAGTGAGATCATCTTGGTAAATCTCTATGATTTTTCCAATCAATTCCTTAAAAGCATAATCCATAGCTCTTTGAAAAGTAGCCCCTGCATTTGTTAACCCAAAAGGCATTATGAGATATTCGAAAGTATCCCATAGGGTGGTGAAGGTAGTCTTATGCCGGTTTTCCTCCTTAACCTAGACCTGATTATACCCAGAAAATCCATCTAATAATGACATCATATCAGATCTCGTTATCCTTTGAAGCATGTTTTCCATATTAGGCAAAGGATAATTATCTTTTTTACAATCGAAGTTAAGATTTTAGAAATCCACACACAATCTCATAGTATCGTTATTTTTTCTAACAATCACCAAATTGGATTACCAAGAAGAATGTCGAGTTTGTCTGATCATACCTGCAGTGAGCATTTTCTGTAATTCTTTCTGAACAAGAGGAGCCAACTTAGGATTAATTTGTCTAAGTTTCTGTTTAAATGGTTTAACATCTTCGTCTTGTAAATCCACACACAATCTCGTAATACCATTATTTTTTCTAGCAATCACCAAATTGGAGCACCAAGAAGAATGTTGAGTTTGTCTTATCATACCTGCAACAAGCATTTTTCTGCAATTCTTTCTGAACAAGAGGAGCCAACTTAGGATTAAATTGTCTAAGTTTTTGTTTAAATTGTTTAGCATCTTCATCTTTTGAATGAATCATATGTTCTATAAAACCCTTTCTATAACCTTTGAGCTCATCATATGAAAATGCTAAGACAATGTGGTATTCAATAAGCAGATCAATCAAATTTTCTTTCTCTTCCTTGGAAACCCCTTTACCTATTTTAACAATTTAGGATTTTTAGGAAAACCAATGATAACTTCCATGAACTCACCAGGATCCATCTTCCTATCATCAACCCTTTTGGTGGCATCATTCCTATTAAAGGGTTGTTCCATGGCCACCATATTCCCAAAAATGGGGTTTACCCTATCTTTACTTTTGGCATTAGATCCCTCTTCTTTTGAAAAAGCTTGAAAATCTTCAAACTCATCCAAATGATTAAGAAAGCGGATGATATTTTTTTCATCATCAAACACTTCCCAATGCTCAACATTATCCGGGACTGAGAGCCTAAAAATGACTTCTATCGTGGCCTTATCTTTTATTAGACTACCATGAATTTGAAAGGTAGAAGCAACTACGACCAACTCATCAGCCTCACCATTTTCTCCTCTGGGGATGATTTTTAAACCAAATGCATCAAATAATTCAATGGCATCCCATACGATGTTTCTATACTTCTTAAGCCTATCACTTTTGCATGAGAAAATACCCTCAACCTGCTTGATAACAAGATCAAAATCTCCTTTCACACTTAAAGATTTTATTTTAAGATCTCTTTCTATTTCAAGGCCCCTCAACAAAGCTTCATATTCAACTATATTGTTAGTTTCCTCATACTCGAATTGAAAATCAAATTTAAAAATATGTCTTGAAGGTGAGATCAAAATAATCCCAGCCCCTTTTCTGGGTTTAGAGCGAGCACCGTCAAAACTCATGTGCTATATTTGGTCTTTAGATTCTTCATCACTATTAGGCAAGAGCATGGGATCATAAAAGGCAACATAATTCCCCATGCTAGATTCCATTACAACAGGATCTCTCAAAGGATAATTGGGTGGAGAAATCCCCTCTGGGACCTTTTCAGATTTACCAAGATTATTACATTGTGAGCATGGTGGGGCAGCCTGACATTTAGGCAGATTTTCTTGATGGGGCTTCATAGTTTCTCCGACTTCACTCTGCTGAGTTGGACTCTTGATCATTTCCTTAATAGGCACGTATATTCTTACATGGTTGATCCATTCCCCTAAATTAAAATCTGGATTATTGTTTAGGAAATCAGGAATTTCTTCTTCGATGTCTTGTGAAGATTGTTCTTCAAGCCAATCTTCATTCTCTCTATTTCATTGCTCAAATTAAGAGTTTCAATACTGTGACTATTTTTCAAAACTTCTATGCAATCTTCTAAAAGCAAGTATAACTCCCTTCCGAACATATTGATTTGAGGTTCAGGGGGCCTTTCCTCAGCGGGAGTGTTATACAAGATTTACGATTGTAGACAAAAGTATCTCCCCTAGGTCAGTGGCTAACCTAGAACAACAAAGAGACAATGAACACAATGTTTTCCATTAAAGTAAATAGGTGACAGAATGAGGCCTACCTGGAATCCTTTGCACACTTCACTCCTTCAAGTTGGAAGCTCCAATCCCAAATCCGATTGCCAAAATTAGAACCTGCATAGTCAGATAACACAAGCCAAGAAACTACAAGATCTATGCAATATCATCTAAGTACTTCATTAAATAAATCATCATGGTATTGAAATTAGTGAAACAACATCACATATAGGAAAACAATGAATTTTTTGCATTAATATAAATGGAAGGAGATTACAACCATAAGTAGCAGTTGATATTGTAGAAGAACTCCTCCAAGTTGTTGAATTGTCCTTTCCTTGTCACAATATGCACCTTCAATCAAGCTAAATGATTGAGATGATGACCACTCACTACAACAACATAAGGGCAAAATCACTCTCCAAAAGCAACCCCCAACCACATAGAAGGCTGGGAATATATAAAGAAGTATGGTAAGTTGGGAGTTCTTATCCAATTACCAATCTAGAGTAAGAGATCCACCTATGATGGAGGGATAGGATCAAATGATAAGTGGTGAAAACTCCAATGTAAGGATGGATAGGATCTAAATGTTTTATCCAAGGTAAGTAGTTGTAACAAGTTCTAGAAACTCTTAGAAGAGGAAGCTTCCAAAATCCCGATCATTCTCCCAGATTTATAGAACCAACACAGGTGCAAAGGGGAGCAACATGTTGGTGACCAACACATTCCATAGTGGAGGAACCTACTGGTGAACGCACCCCAGTAGGCTTATAGGGAGCGTTGGTCCTCAAATTGGCTCAGATGAAGAAGCCTTTAGGGCTCAAACTCTAGAAATGAAAGGTACGTGCTTAGGGATTTGTGTAATATGGTGAAAAGGGGGAATAAGATGTTGATTGATCCCATTAGGAGTCTCACTAATCGAATGTGACAAAATGGCCTATAACAAAATGCCCCCTAAATCACAAAGTCAGAGATGATGACTAATGACTGAAGTGATTTACATTGTGAAAAGTAGGGATCAAAGACAACTGACGAGCTTCATTTGTTACAATACATTTACAACATGACATATTTATTTTCTGATGGAGGCATACCCATACTCAACCCATAAGATAACATAACATGTATAATGATCAAATTACGCATCCATAGATGCAACTGGTGGACCCATGACAAGATGACTATCAATATGATCACGGGCAACATACATTGTGATCTTTGTATAATCCTGAAATTGCAACCCAGATGGATGAAACTAGACTCGGGCTCTTCTATCTCATTCACACGACCAACCAATGTACGAGTCTAACCATGTGAATTAATGAGTTGGAGTCGAACATGGTAGACACCATCTGATTACCAACCGATGATATAATCCATTAACAGACATGAGAGAAACCATTGATGATGTTAATGGCCACTCTCAAGGTACTATAGTATAATTTGTATGGTGTGAATGAATGCGTTGATGTCGAATACCACACAGAATCTTTCGGTCGAAGGCCAATGATGTAACCATGTCACCAAGAGCGAGGAAGCTTACTATTGATGTATGCAAGCACCAAGGTACCAATGGGTGTTTCTAAGTCAACTTCTTGGATTATGTGCTGATGTCGATAGGAAGCAAACCATCACAGGAGGGCCTTGACGTATCCCCCATCAACGACACGAAATAGGTATGATGATTGAGACAAAATTATTAGAATGATGCTTGTATGGAACTAGATCAGGAAAGACAAACATGAAATGAAGGCTTTAGAGTATTGTAGCAGAGATCAACTGAATGACTTCTCTTGAACACACCAACAACACCAAATGGAGTTGGCAACATTGACCCAAAATCGAGATGGAGGCTCTGAAAATGGTATGATAACCAAAAGACAAGCATATTACCCAACCCAACAGCCACAAATATGAAGTGGAAGAGTGTCATCTTCAAGAGTGACTCGCTGCCATTAGAAAAATGGAACCCCTTGTTTTCCCAATTTCTCCAACCATACTGGTCAATACCTCTTTATTTTTTAACAAGCTTGAGGAGGATAACATATGCTTGATTTATAAGTTCATCCTTCAGATGAATCCCTCTGAGTATTTTTAACGAACCCTAAGAAAGAGTGGTTTAGCCTCATCATGAACGACGTGTCCATCATTGTTTGATGTTTTAACGAGTCCAACGAAGGTAAAACTTGACATTTTTTTTCATGTTTAGAGAGTTTGAAAAAGAGGCAAAAAAGAAAACTCCATATGTCACTTTTCGTAAGTAACCCCTTAGGTCCGAAAAGGAAGAAAACAATGCCCAAGAGGACCTCTTAGCCATGTTCGACTAAGGTATTCCTTTTTCATAGCTAGTCTATCTAAGTCTGGAAAAGGGTTAAACTTATACTGAGTAGACGTCTTTTAATTTACTTTTATGAGTTCCAAAAGACAAGTGCTTGACAATATTTTCATATTTAAGGATTCTGAAAAGATATCAAAGAGGATTCCCGGGGGTTCCTTTTTTGTAGATTTAAAGAGCCCCAAAAAGAGATAAAGGTATACTCTGTGATCAAAGTAACATGTTCAAAACATAATGAAAACCTGCTAACAGTTGTGGACCTACTCAAAACACTACAAGAAGGATTAAACATCCCTGTTTCATAATAAAAATGAAGCAATCTGGGTCATAACACTAAAATTGAATAAAATAATGAGAAAATAACCATAAATATTCCAAATGACTTGTACTTTTTAACCATTTCACATTTTACCTTCAACAATGAATATTTGGAGCCCTTTTCCCCTCGATCTTCAACAATTGATTGCAGCCAATCTAGGGAACCATTTCAAGTGTCGTCGCTTCTAAGTAGGAACTGAGACCTTTCTCTATCTTTCTATGGTCCATTTTTGTGATTTCATGGAAGATTTTTCAGGTTTTAAGGCCCCTAGGATTCATAAAAAAATGCCCTGGGACTAATGCACCCCCCTCCCCCATGTCAAAAATAGCGTTGCATCTAGGCAGGGAAACACTACAGACAAAGGTGCAACGCTCTGGTAGACACTACTGGGGTGCGTTGGGCGCATTTTCCTAAGTTTTTTCTCAGTTTTGACTCAAATTTTGTCAAGTTTTTGCATGGTAAAGAGCCTAATGGATCCCTTGTTGATGTTTCAGGTACCCATTAATACAAAATGGCATTCATCTAGCGAGAAAGAAAACATGAGGAATAATATTTGAATGCGAAAAACAACCCTGCTACCATCCAGGCGCTAAAAAATTGTGGGTTATTGAAATTATTTTGGCTTCTTAGTATGAGGCAACAAATAAAGTTGTTAAAATACCTTGTCCATTTATGAGACATTTGGGCATAGGCGTTCAGGTTTGGAGAGAACCTTCTCAAGATACTGGTAGAGGATATTTACTTTCTGACAGGATTGTCAAAGCGAGGTGCCCCCGTCTCTCTTCTAGGTGGTAGAAGTGGCGACGAGATGGTGAAGGACCATATCACTACCTATTGCAGACCTCGAGCTCTTCCTACTAGAGATGGGAAGATCATTGTAAAGGATGTAACCCAATTACCTCTGAGAACGATCTTGTTCATTATCACAATATTGGCAAGAAACCCAACACTACATGTAGCAAGCAAATCATACATGCAGTATGGGATAGAGTGTCTAAAGCCGACGATATTCAATTGGAGTGACGGTGTCTTGGTCAATTTGAAGGAACAATTTACTAAAGAAAAGAAGGGGAAGTTGAAGAACTTTGATTATGGCACGATATTAGTCTCTTTTTCTTTAGAGTGGGTGCCACTACTGCAACCTCAACAGATTATACTTGAGCCCATCGATCCGAGGGCCCCACATATGAGGAGGTGGATAGACCATATGAGCGGACATGTAGGCCCATCAACGATCAACTTTTCACTAGCCTTCTTTGGGTGTTTATGCAGGAAATTCATCATCATTGATGATTATCCTTACGCAGGGATGGATTTTCGTGATGATCTCGAGCTTGAGTTGGCTGAGGGCGAGCAATGAGATGCTTCAGGTAAGATACTTTGACCATTAAGTTTTTGAAAGTTTTATGTTTTTTTTTTATGTTTTTTTATGTTACTGAGACTAAACTATTTGATGTTTTCATGCAGACATTGGACATGTTCAACTAGTGGGTGCTACATATCTCTGTTACACAGAGAGACAACCACAGAAGGAGGCAATGGGACCAATACAACTCGCTGCGATAGAACGGGATGCGCTACGAGATCCAGATGTTGCAGAGATCCTATCAGAGGTGGAGCGCTACATGGAAGGACTGACACATGGGATTGATGAGACCATGGTTGATCAACTTCCATTGCGACTTCAACGACACACAATCAGAGTGCCCAGTCGTATTCATTGGTTAGTGAACAAGATAACTCATGCAATGTCATTTTATCATGAGAACCACTAATTTGTCTACTTAGATGTTTTTCATGTAGTTTGTATATGGACGATGTATCCATATGTGTCTCATGGCACACATTTTGTAAAACCAAACAATGCGAATGATGGAAGGATTTCTCACTGAATAGATGTTCGCGAGTTGTAGTACTACGAGCTGTGAGTCAAGCCTAATGACTGTACAACGAATACCATGTGAAATAGCATCAGAAAGTAGCTCAACCATTGCGCTATACTTAGCGATGTATTAGTCAAGCGACCAATGCAAATCCCTTGCTTACTGACAAGTTTTCCATTTGGAGCAAAGATAGCCCACACTGCAAAGGATAGGTTCTGAGTACTATGGTTAGCACCATTGGCATAACCAAAATATGATTCGAGAGAGGTTGACATCTTCAATTCAAAAGTAAACAAAATCAACAAAAACCATGGGAAACTTTGAAAATACACTACAAACACACTCAACACACCTATAGATATATGTACATAGTGTACCATGCATGGGATCAAGCATAGTATTTTTTGAGTTACATCCCATTTCTAGGTTGTGCCAATGGAACCCATTGAGATATATTGTTATGAAACCAGCTCAAGAAAAGATAGAAAAGATAGATCAACGCCTTATAATTCAGCCTCTTCGAGGGGGCAACCTCCTTTACATTACATAAATGAACAATTCTTGGATGATTCAAATGACAAAACCTCCTTTCTATATATAGGAGTCTAAGGAGTCGCAATATAATCTAGCCGACCTAACAATAATAATATAAAGCCACAAAAATAAGAGGGATTCTATGGGGCACAATAATAAAAAAATGGGGGCAATAGGGGCACAACAATATTAATAAGGGGTATAACTACAATAGTAATGGGGTAATCACTAGTATTATAGGGACCCAACATGCCCTCTCCTTCAAAAAAGTGTTGTCCTCAATGCTTGAGTAGT
>APFE031274074.1:144466-158338 GCA_000404065.3 Pinus taeda | reverse complement strand
TAATTGCATGCAATGACCTCACAATACATGTTTAACCTACTATACATGTATAACCATAACCATAAGGCCCTCCTCCCACATCTACCTAAGCAACCGACCAACATGGGTAAACATGCGACAAGAGGCCACTATGATATGATTCGACCTCCTAAGTCACGATAAGGAAGTGTAACCGATGAAAACACACCATGCTGACATTCACTATCAACATTAAAACCCTCAAGAACTAATCCAACCTTTCAGGCAGCCAGCCCCTGGGCCCCACTGAACTTTTGGACAACTTGACCTCCAGACGCTCTCATGCTATGGGCATGCTAGCGTCCAAGTACCTCTGGACACTCTCACAAGCCAGTATACCAGCGTCCAGGGACTCTTTTTTTTAGTTTTGTGCCAGTATCCCTGGGAATTAAGCCACATTTTTAGGCCCAGAGCCCAAGTCACTACCCAGAATGTCATGATACCTTCAGAACAATAAGATAACATGAAAATAATAGTGCTAATTCAAGTACTTGAATAAGACATTGACTGGACCCCTACTATCCATGACAAGAATTTCATCAAACATATCATGAATATGTAATCTACAATTGTAAACAACAAATCTGAGCATAGGGTTCTCGTACTTAGCTGAGAATCGCTAAGAAACATTAATGCGTCAACACATCAACTGTCATTTCATCCATTAGGTCACTTATACATTGATCATTCATTTACAAGTAAAAACATGATGCAACCTATACATAGTTATTGTCATAAAACATATAAATAACCAGCATAATAACAACAAAAATACTCATGAAATCACAGCCATATAAACCATATATAAGCCAGTATAATATTCATAGATTTACAAGGAGAAATAACCTCATATTGATGATGCAAAATCCAAACCCGGGATGGGATTCCATGTTCCACCCTACCGTAGAATGGTTGAGCTAAATGTCTCTTCAACCATTCACCCCTGTGCCATAT
Organism: Pinus taeda; assembly: GCA_000404065.3. Taxonomy (NCBI): domain Eukaryota; kingdom Viridiplantae; phylum Streptophyta; class Pinopsida; order Pinales; family Pinaceae; genus Pinus; species Pinus taeda. Next base: position 157,366 of record APFE031274074.1, on the reverse strand, counting down.
TCCAAGCATGAATGTGGGATCTCATAGAACACATCAATTAAAACTCATCTAGGGCTTCCAGAGGCCATCCACCTCAACCCATCAAACATTGATTCCACCTCACAGTATGAAACCACAAAACCACCATCAGATTGGTCCCTATCCCAGCCATCTAGGGATCCAAAGTGTTTGTTCCAACCAAGGCTCCAGTACTAGTAACTCAACCCATAGCTGTCGTCGAGCTCCAAAGCGTTTGTCCAACTAAGGCTCAAGGACTAGTAACTCAACCCACCAAGGGCTCCAGAGCATTTCTCCAACCAAGGCTACGAGACTAGTAACTCAACCCAAGTTGTTACAGGGCTCCATAACGTTTGTCCAACCAAGGCTCCAAGAACTAGTAACTCAACCCAAGCTAAGGAAACATGAGAACCAACCAAAAAACAAACAAGGAAATAAACCCACAATCTCCATGGCTATTCAGGAAATGGAAAGTCTAGACAATCCACTATCAATCCAGATAATCCTACATTCCAGTGATAAATCATGACAAAAAATCCACATGTGTATTCCATGCATACCAAAACTAGTGAGGAAAACATACATGCAACTCGATACCTACAAGCAAATCCCGCTATAGCTGTTGATCCTGATATCCTCTTGCGCTTTTCAGCTCTTCCTTTGCCTTCTTGCTCCAAAAATCCATGTATGCCACACCCTTCAAGAGTGCTCCAAGGAAACTCTAAGTCTCCAAGAATATGAGAGAGCTCCAAAACTAAACTGACAAAAGGTTACCAACTGATTCTCATAAGTATTTTTATGTATGAGGCCTTTATTTTCTCCATTTTCCATTATTTTCTTTAATTTTCCTCCTCACATGCAACCTGTAACAACTCTGTTGAAAATTCTATGTAATAATGTAAATAAAGGCAAAAATAAGACCATGGTTAAGGGACACGTATTCCAAGCTTAATGTTGGGCAAAGATATCCTAGTGGGTATCATTGGATGTGTGTTTTGGCTAAGGAAAATTGGCAAAAGCTTTGGAAAGGAAAAATGACATTTTTTGCACATTTATTTATGAAAATAAAGGAAATTATGAGAAAAGTAAGGTGAAAGGTCACAAGTTTCATGTGAGGAGGAAATTGAAGGAAAATAATGGAAAAGGAAGAAAATAGAGGCCTCGTCCATAAAAAGGCTTCTGAGAATCAGTTGGCAAGCTCTTGGCTCAAGCTTAGTCAGTGTTAAACTCTTGGTCAGTTCAATTTTGGAGCTTTCTCATTGTTCTCTCTCTCTCACACTCTTGGTCACTTAGAGTTTTCTTGGAGCACTGTAGCTTTGGATCAAGGAAGGAAAAGCAAGCTAAGGGAAGGGAAGGAAAGCAAGGATCAAGGAACAAGAGTAGGATCAGGCAACTCCAGCATGAATAATTGCTAGTAACATTTTGCATGTGTGATTTTCTAGATGGTTTGGACATGCATTTATTTGCACGTTGGTGTATGGTTTTCTTATTATCGATGACATGGTTTTGCTGGGTTATGACAATGGTTTTCAACCTAGCCTTGCCTTTTTCCAGATGCCATGGTATGTTGGGATGTTTATCTTGGTTTTGAGCTTTGGTTTGCCAGATGGATTTCAAAATCCAGGGCGGAGGTGGTCTCAAGTTTCATTCCCAAAGGCCTAAGAATCCTTTGACTAGTTTTGGCGGGATACACGGTAAAGCCCGAGGGAGAAATCTCGGTTTAGGGTCTAGTGATCCAGGTTTGGATTGCAGTAAATATTGAGACATTAATCTCAATTTAGGGCCTAGTGATTCGAGATTGGATTGTGGTAAAGCCCGAGAGACAAGGAGACAGAAAATTCCTCAAGGATAGTGATGGATACCATATGGCATTCCAAGTTCAGTTCGTTGTAATTGGAGCACCAGGTTTGGTGTGATCATGGTTTGGTGAGGGTGGAGGTGGTTTAATCTTTGGATTCCCTTGGTTGTTCTATGAGATCCCATATTCATGCTTGGTATATGAAACGGGGGTGACTGGTTGAAAAAGAGATTTGGTTTAGCCAAGTCTACGATCGAGTGATACAAGGACGTCTCGAACCTGGTCGGACTTGCCTATGATTAATAAAAGCTAAGTTCTCTTACTTTTGCACTTTTTTATATGTGGATTTAATGGTTGTCATATCTTTGATATTTATATGGTTTAATGTTGGCTGTAAGCATGGTTAAATGATTGGTTCATATCATGGTCATTTCATGTATTTACTTGCAATTGCTAAATGGATGGATGCAAGACCTAATTGACGTTATAACAGTTCAATGGAGTTCAAGGTGGTGATCCTTTTGGTTATATTTCATAATTTATTTCAGTCATTCATGGTCTATCTTGTATCCTAGACCTGTAGGTTGTATTGATGCCAAGTTTTTAACAAAATGTCAACCCTAGTTGGGGATGCTCAGGCCTAGCCTTGAGATTGAATTTTGATTTTATTTTTTTTATATTGTCATCATGTCTTTGATGGATTATGGAGGTTGTAACAAGTTCTAGGCAGAGGTCGAGATTCTGGGCTAGAATAGTGGCTCAAATATCGGGGACCTTGGCATAGGTTTGCTGAAAAGAGCCTAGGGACGTTGGCACATACGCCTAGGAGAGTGAATTTGGGTTCTGGACATTGTCATGCCTATAGCATGAGAGCGAACGGGGTTAAAAGGCTTAAAACATCAGTGGGACTCAGGGATAGGATGTTTGAGTGGCTGACATGTCTCATGAGGGCGTTGTTGTTGATGTGGATGGGTTTGTTTGATATGTTCCACTGATTCCATTTCCTTAAAGTCACCAAGGAGGTTGAATCCCTGATAGTGACCTCTCTCATCACATATTTATCCCAACTGGTCGATTGCTTGGGTAGACCTGGGAGGAGGGGGTGTTACACAAGCTGTGACCTTTCACCTCGCTTTTCTACTAATTTCCATTATTTTCATAAATAAATGTGCCAAAAAATGTTATTTTGCCTTTCCAAATCCTTAGCCATTGTCTTTTCCAATTTCCTTAACCATTAAACAATCACAAGTGATCCCCATCACTACAATTTTTCCCAACATTCAGCTTGGAATAAGTGTCCCATCAACCGTGGTTATTATTTTGTCTTTATTAACTTTTATTACATGGAATTTTCACCAAGGCTATTATGGAACCCTCCCCCTTGGGGGAACACCGTCCTCATTGTTCAACAACACCTATAATCACTAAACTATTGTAAGCAAAATATATTGTCGATGGAGCTTTATAACTTAGCTCAATGTAGTATTTACAATGATCAACTTGCTAAGAAGCAAACCAACATGAAAACATAACAACATAACATCATAATGACATGACACCCATACTGCTTATTGGAGCTTTATAACATAGCTCATGGTAGTATTCACATCCATATACATATGTGCATATACCAAAATGACCAAACATATACCAAAACATATACCGAGATATATACCAAAACACCATGCCAAAACTGCTTTACCTCGACTGGAAAACAAGGATAAAAAGGTCGCATCTGATCCACCATCTCCCATATAGCTTCATCAGGCCCAAAGTGCTTCCATTGCATTTTAACTTGCTCGATTTCTCAATTCCAAGGCATGAGCATCTTTTTTTGCAGTATACACTGAGGCTCCAATTGGAATTCTCCATCTAGTTCCACCTATAATACATACTAGTCAATCAAATGATCAACATCTCTAACATACTTCTCAACTGTCATGGAAAACATCATGGACTTTAATTTTAGGAGGTAGTGTAATTCGATAGGCTACTAGCCCAATCCTCTCAATAATGTTGAAGGGTCCACAAAACCATGGTGCGAGCTTGGCACATGATCCAATCTATAAGGAACTCTTCTTTGGTTTGATGCACAAGTACACGTGTTCCCCAACCTGGAACTCTTTGAACAACCTGTTCTTATCTGCATAGCTCTTCTACCTATCATGTGCTTCCTTTAGATTCTTCTTGATCACCTGCATTTCATGTTCCATGTCCGCCAACATGTTTGGTCCAATCAACATCTTGATAACGGGATCACTCCAACCGATGGGAGTATTGCAACTCTGCCCATACAATGCCTCTAACAGACTCATCTTCAAAGATTCCTGATACCCATTGTTGTAAGAGAACTCTACCAGTGGAAGATACTCTTCCCACTTTCATTGTTGGTGCATCAAATACATCCTCAACATTTCCTCCAATATCCTATTAACCCTCTCTATCTATCCATTTGTCTATAGGTGATAACTTAGCTATACTGAAGGCCAATTTTGTGCCCAAACCTGCAATTAACCCCTTCCAAAACTTGGAAGTGAACTTCGCATCCTTGTCTGACAAAATATTCTTTGTAACACCTTGCAATCTGACCACATCTTTGATGAATACCTGTGCTAGATCGCTAGCTGAGAATGTAAACTTCACTGGATTGTAGTGTGCAACCTTTGTCAACATGTCCACAATAACTATGATGGAATCATGTTGTCTCACTGTCCTCAGCAAACCTATGATGAAGTCTATGGAAATGGCCTCTCATTTCCACTTTGGAATCACAATCGATTGTAGCAGTCCACCTAGACGTTTACATTCTACCTTCACATGTTGAAAATCGAAACACCTAGCCACAAATTCTGCTACATCCCTCTTCAGGTTCAGCCAATAATAAAATATCGTCACTGCAGTCAATGTCTTCTGATAACTTGGGTGACCCGAATATGGTTTCGCATGAAACTCCCTCAAGATCACCTTCTTGAGCTCATTGTCGTCTGGCACATATATCCTATCTCTGAATCTAACCAATCCATATGTTGTAAGGAAATAGTCCAGATCATGTGCACCTACACCTGTACCTATACCTATACACGTACTATCACATGTACCTGTACCTATACTATCACCTGTACCTGTGCCTGTACTCTACTGCAACTTGTGCACAATCTCCATATATCTGACATCCTATTGGCCTGCCTGCAAGATCCTATCATGTAAGTCCGTCCCATAGGAGCCCATGGTTGCTAAGCGACTTACCTATACCTACCTGCTAAGAGAATTTGCCACTCTATTCTCTTTACCTTTGATGTACCTAATCTCGAAATCGAACTTACTGATTGTGGACAACCATTGAGCATGCCTACCATTCAGATTCGATTGGTCAAATAGGTACCGCAAACCAATGTGATCACTCATCAATGTAAACCTTTTTCCCAAAATATAGTATCTCCACATCTTCAATGCATGTATAATCGTTGCCAACTCAAGATCATGTGTGACATAGTTTTGTTCATGCTTGTTTAGTTTTCGCGACTCATAACATACCACTTGTCCATCCTGCATAAGGACTCCACCAAATCTCTTCTTGCAAACATCTGTGCAGACCACAAACTCTTTGTTTGGATCTACAATCTTTATCACTGGTGCATGTGTCAACAACTGCTTGAGTTGATCAAAACTAGCCTCACACTCCTCTGTCCATTCAAACTTCTTACATTTTCTCTACAGTGATGTAATAGGATAAGGAATCCGTGAGAAGTTCCTAATGAACCTCCTATAATAGACTGCCAACCCCATAAAAGATCTCATCTCATCTACATTCTTAGGAGCTACCCACTCCAGGATGGCCCTTATCTTTTATGGATCTACTCCAATGCCTTCCTTGGAGATAACATGCCCCAATTAGTGTACTTCCGTCTCAAAGAAACTACACTTGTTGAGCTTAGCATACCACTGATGCTCTCTCAACAACCTCAACACTACTGCTAAATTCTCAACATGATCTTCCTCATTTTTATAATATACCAATATGTCATCAATGAACACAATAACAAACTTATCCAAATATGGACGCAACACACTATTCATCAAGAACATAAATGTAGTTGGAGCATTAGTTAAGCCCAATGGAACTACAACAAACTCATAATGCCCATACTTGGTCTGGAAAGTTGTCTTATAAATGTCCTCCTCTTTGATGCGTACCTCATGCTATCCAGATCTCGAATCAATCTTCGACAACATTGTTGCTCCTTTCAACTGATCGAACAAGTCATCAATCCTAGAAAATGAATACCCATTCTTGATGGTCACTTTGTTCAACTGCCTGTAGTCAATTCATAATCTAAGAGTACCATTTTTATTCTTCACAAACAATACCGGTGTGCCCCAAGGTGATACACTTGGCCTAATGTATCCTTTGTCCAACATTTCCTTCAACTGAAGCTTCAACCCAACCAACTCAGGTGTGCTCATCCTGTAAGGTGATTTTGATGCAAGAGTTTCCCCTGGCACCAACTCCATAGAAAATTTTACCTCCTTGTGAGGTGAAAACTCTGTAATGTCCTTTGGAAATACATCCTTGAATTACTGTAAAACTAGGTACCTTCTCAACACATCTACATCCTCAAATTCCTTACCTTTTTCACTAGAAATATGCACTACAAATAACTTACACCCTTTCCTACGACTACGCTTTGATTGCATAGTTGTTACCATCATAACTATTGTGGCTTTCTTCTTTCCCTACAAGACTCTTGGTTCCCCATTGTCATTCAAGAACTCGATAGGTTTTTCATAACAATCCACCTTGGTTTTATGAAGATACAACCAATACATGACCAAAAACATACTATATGATCCCAACAATAATACATTCAAATGTTCTGTAGCAGGCATACCATTCAAATCAATTGCACAAACTCTTACCCAATGATGAACTCACTTCTTCCTACTTGTATCTAACTGCACTAATTAAGACTCTGCATGCAACTCCTTACTCAAACCACACTTATCCACCAATTCAGGACTAACATAGCTATAATTAGATCTAGGGTGAATCAAAATAGAAATAACTTGATCACAAAGCTTACCATCCATGTCAATGATAGATCCCTGATGATTTGCCTGTTTTTTTATGCAATTCTGCATAAATACGAGGAATGCTCTGACCAACATCCCCAACAGTCTATGTGTCCTATGCACTATATATCCGAGGCCTACCACCCTGATACTGTGGACAATCTCTCCTATGATAATCTCCTCCACAACTCCAACACTGCACGAGCTCCTTCTTCTGCTCCTTAGATCGATGTCCCTGTGCTCTATCTTATGCATTGAACTTCTTAGATGGTGACACATTCTCTTTATTATCTGTACCCTAAGGTCTTACTCACTTCTTGTCCCATTTCCCTTTGTTCATTGCATTAACTTTCCAATCTGGCTTAGTCTCGGATTTGCGCTTCGATTGCTCGTAGCAATGCCTTAACTTTCAAATGGCCTCCTCTAATGATCTAGGCTCATCAAACTCAATCATGTCTTTGAATGCAACTGGTAATCCACTAATGAACCTCTAAATCTTGGCCTTCTCCTCTGTAAGATAAGGCACATACCTTAGTAGCTCCATGAACCTGCAAGTGTACTCCTCATCTGTCATGGATCCCATCTTTAGCTCATAGAATTCTCTTGTCCTATCATCAAAGTATATCTCCGACAAATACTTCTTCTTGAATAACCATTAAAACTCACTCTAAGTCAAGTCTTCCTCATGAATACATCTGACATTCTTCACATCTTCCCACTAAATGTATGTTTTACCTTTGAGACCAAATGTAGCTACTTTGGCTTTCATGTTCCCCAAATAATCATGTAACCTGAAGAACTTCCTCATGCCAAGAAACCTTGTCTCTGCATCCTATGGTCTCTTTATCTCTCCATCAAAAGTAGGTGGCTTTGCTTTCTTAAACTCATCCAAAAAGTATCCCCTATCACTCCTTCTGTAAGGATGATAACGATGACGATCATAATTCCTATCTGAATCAAAACTAGAATAATGCTTGTGTCTATCCCCTCTCCTATCTGGAGTGTCCAACAATCTGCCATCTCTAACTGTGCCATCTCTATCTGACTTGTGACCACCATGCGATCTACTACCATATGCCCCATTAGTTCTGTCCTCCTACTCATAGCTAATCTGACGTGGTCCCTGTCGCTGCAAATCTGACAAACTCTGAAGTATCACTGCATTTGTGTATGCTTGTTTCTTTTGTGCCTGCATAATTCTGTCATTCTCTGCCTTACAACTCCTTATTTCTTCCTTTAAGCTTCTCAGTGTAACTGCCAAATCGGAAGAGTTCCTAACACCATACTGCTCATTTGATTCATAGGGAGAGTCTTTGTAGTCTAGCATTTTGCTAGCCATTTGATACTTCTTCCTGCAAGATATATCATATCAACTAAACCAAATCACAATAAACCAACGTACCTTAGTATAACTCAGGGAGGATACCTTGTCTGCAAGATCAACGAATCAATGTGATACATGTATAACATAATCATGAAAACATATAGAAACATAACACATAAGCATACGACCATACAACCATCATTCTAGCTAGGGTCCAGTCATTAATGCATGACCTTATCGACCACTTATGCCATGACCTCATGCATGACAACAACCACTACATCATTGTACACTTGACCACATGCAAACATTAACATGAATAAGCAAGGCGTAACCCACCATACACATGCATAAACACATGTAATCAATCATGAACAAACGATACTTGAAACCAAACCTACAAGAATGATACATGCAACTAAGCATACAAGAATGCAACCAAACATACAAGAATGTAACCAAGCATACAATAATGATACATGTAAGCGACATATAAAAATATGTAACTAGTCATACACTCATGACGATGCATTCCACAATAACAACATCAACTTCCACATGATGACATCACTACCACCATGATCAACATTATGCCAATGCAACAAGCACATGGAATGCAAGTGTAAGAGACACACATGCAACTGAAATTCATACATGACCAACACACAACCCATCTCGTCTGAGGGGTGAACCATGCTCTGATACCACTTTGTAATGCCCTCCTCCCACAACAACCCAAGCAACTCGCCAGCCGGGATAAACATGCGACGAGAGGCCACTATGATATGGTTCGACCTCCTCAGTTATGTTAAGGAAGTGGAACCGATGAAAGCACACCATATAGACGTTCAACATCATCATTAGAACCCTTAGGAACCAATCCAACATTTCATGTAGCTAGCCTGATCCAAGTGGATATTGGTGGCCACCTGCCAAGTCCACTTGGACCCCACCATTGTTTCTTTCAGCTTTTCAGTTTCCTTAATTATAGCACAGTTAACTATTTTTAGCAGTTTTTCGGGTCTTGAACTTCTAGAGCCGTTTTGAGGCCCTAAATGACGTTTTTTGGGAAAACTGGTAGTAACAGGGGTCCATATACCGATGTTTCTCTTCCCAAAGTTGTAGTTCCCAGATTGATCTTTCTAACGAGATATTATGCACGTCAAACGGAGATCATATGCCAAAGTTACGACCCCAGGAAGTTGATGTACCAATTTACCCAAACGGGGCCCATAGTTTGGCATTTCATCTTCTAGGGTTAGGTTTTTGGATGTTTAGGGTTTTCCATTGTTTCTCAACAATAAATAGGCATTTGAGCCTCATTGTAACACAGTCCAGAGGCATGTAGCCACCACATCTCTTCTCAGAGATAAGATACCATAGCCCTAGCTGGTTTATTTCCATTGTTGTTTGTAAGCATATTTCAGTATTTTACATTAATGAAATGAAGTGTTATTTCTGCTACATCTCTGTGTTTATGGCTATCTCTGTAATTTGTTGCGTTTCTGTCTAAATCTGGATCAGTGGTATCAGAGCGGTCTACTTTTTCTCTGTTTTTCTTTGCATGACCCCAACGAGGTCGGGATATAAGGAGTTAGGGCTTGAACTGGTCGAACCTTTGCAAGACCAGCCTCACAAATCCCAACGGCCTCCCAAGGCGGATGAAAAGAAAGACAAGGGGGCAAGAGATCCTATCAAAATCTTGCTCGAAGAAGCCCTCGAGTGACAAAGGAACGCGATGATGGAAAGCTTTGCCCAGATCCTTCAACGGCTACCTAGGGGCGACGCATCGGCTTCCAGTAGCTACTTTGGAAATGCCACACCGTTTAAGGTACAAGTTAATTTTCAAATCCCCATATTCGAGGGTCAGATAGACGCAAATGTTGTTGATAAATGGTTAAATCTGCTAGAGGGTTATTTTTTTGTTCATGATTTTTCCAGTCGGGAAAAGATTACTTTCGCTCTTCTCAAAGCAACCCCCCGCGTCAAGGACTGGTGGGAAACCTACTGCGAGCTGAAGGATGAAAGTACAGGCTCACTATTTTTAGTTGCACCCACTTGGGATTCATTCCAGGATGCCATCAAGGGGAAGTACTACCATGTCGATAGCTATGAGGATCAATAAATAAAGTGGACCATGCTGTGGCATGGAAGGGACCAAGACGTGCTAGAGTTTACCAATATTTTCCATACCCTTCGCACAAAGTTGGGTATCAAGGATTTCGAGCAGCATTTGGTACTCAAATACCATGGATGCTTGCACAAGTACATCCAGGAAGAAATAGAATTTCTAAACATCCCTTCGCTCGGCACGGCATACCGATATGCCATCAGGGTCGAGCAAAAGTTTAAACAGAAGAAGCGAGACTCTGGATCTGCAAATCCGAAGCAAGGGAAAGGTGCCCCCAAACTATAGAACAAAGGACAAAGCCAAGGCGGGACGACCCAAGACAACCTTCCAAAGCTACAAGCAAAGAACAACGTTGTGAAGTTGAAAAAGGACACGGGAAAGTGGTGTGAGTTCCATAAGATCTCCACTCACAACACAAATGAGTGTCAGGCCAAGCAGTCACTGGTGGCCGAGCTAAAGGTTTCGGAATCATATGCATGTTCTAACTCTGAGTCAGAACCCGACAAGGGGAATGACAAAGGGAAGCAGATTATTGATGCAAAGCCCAACACCACTGTTGCCACCACGAAGGTACAAAAGGGGGAACCCGAAGATGCAGAGGAGGAGGAGCGTCTCTTCCACTCCCAGATGTGGGTAAAGGGCTCCCCGCTACAGTTCCTTGTCGACAACGGGAGCCAAAAGAACCTCATTTCGGCATAGGTCATGAAGCGGTTGGGCTTACCAACCACAACACATCCACAACCGTACACCATCGGGTGGCTTCACCAAGGACGTGATCTTCACATGAGCTAGTAGTGTCGCCTTCCATATAACATCAAGCTCTTCACGGATGAGGTATTGTGTGATATTGCTCCCCTTGAAGTTTGTGATGTATTATTAGGACAACCATACTTGTGGAAGCGACATGTTGTGTATGAATCAAGGCCTCGTGTTGTTATTGTTACATTGGGAAATAAGTTGTACAGGATACTGAAGGTAGCACCACCTATCGCCATCTCTTTCATTACTGCAAAACAATGCAGTAAGCTCATTTCCAAGACCGGGAAATTTGTTTTCCTGATGATATGCCCTCAAGGAAATAAGAAGACGGTGGCCATGACCTCCAGAGAGGGCCCCTCCACATGACAACTACAGATGGACAAGGTCATGGAGGAGTATGAGGACATCTTCACCTCCCCTGCAGGGGTTCCTCTGCACTATCAGGTTAAGAACTCCATCGATCTAACCCCAGGTGTGTCGCTGCCCAATGGACCAATCTATCGGCACTCCGTTCTGGAGAACGATGAAATCAAGAAGCAGATTCAAGAGCTAATGCAGAAAGGTCACATATGTCTGAGTTCATCACCTTGTGGGATCCCAATCGTGTTGGTACAGAAGAAGAATGGGACTTGGAGACTTTTATATAGACTATTGTGCATTGAACGAGATCATTGCCCATAATAGGTACCCGATCCCGCGGATTAATTTCCTCCTAGACCAACTGAAGGGGGGAAATATTTTAGCAAGATCTATCTAAAGTTAGGATATCACCAGGTACCAATCGAACCCTCCAATGTGTGGAAGATTGCCTTCAAAGCCAAGGAGGGCCTTTTCAAATGGTTGATTATGCTTTTCCGATTGACGAATGCTCCTGCAACCTTCATGAGGCTAATGGATGACATCTTGTGGCCATTCACCAACTCATTTGTAGTGGTATACCTGGATGACATCTTAATCTTCAGTCAGAGTTGGGAAGAGCACCTCCACCACATCCAACAGGTTCTCCAAACACTACGGCAACATAAGTTATGTGCCAATTTGGAGAAATGCACTTTTGGCATGACCCAGGTTCAGTATCTGGGATACATTATTGATGAACAGGGGGTGCATGTGAATCCAGCCAAGATCCAAGTCATTCAGGATTGGCCATCTCCAACCACTCTGACAGAGCTCCGCAGCTTTCTAGGTCTTGCCAACTTCTACCGCAGGCTCGTGTTGGGATTTTCTCATATCACTTGGCCCTTGAGTCAAGTCACCAAGGGAGGAGCGAAAGCAAAATTCTTTTGGTCTGAATCTCAACAGAAGGCATTCACAGAGTTGAAAGATCGCCTCTGCACGGCACTAGTGCTCGCATTACCAAATTTGCAACGACCATTTGAGGTTGAGACATATGCCTCTGACTATGCTATTAGGGCAGTCCTTACTCAACACGGGCATCCAGTGGCATATCACAGTGAGACACTTTCAGACACAATCCGGAAGTATCCCACTTATGACAAAGAGATGTATTCCATTGTGTAGGTCTGCCGACAATTGAACCATTACATTTTGGGGAAGGAAACAGTCATCCACACAGACCATCGACCCCTGCAGTTCATACGGACCCACGGGAAATTGCAGAATGATCGCCATTAGAAGTGGTCCACATACCTACAACAGTTCCATTTGAATATCAAGTATAAGAAGGGCAGCACCAATAATGTTTCAGAATTACCTTGGTCGACCACCGATCATGGCATTAACCACCGTGCTCAACTCTTATGGGCACGAGACTTCTGATTGGCCACTTCTCTACAAAAGTGACCCAGAATTCGGCCACAC
>APFE031274074.1:129564-144446 GCA_000404065.3 Pinus taeda | reverse complement strand
CCCTGTTATGCCACCTGGGTCACCTTTGTGTTCCTTCAAGCAAGCATGCCAAGATGATTTGGGAAGCACACTACAGTCAGGCTGTTGGGCATTTCAGGGTTGAGAAAACGGTGGCAGTACTGCAGAAGTATTTCTATTGGCCGAATCTTCAACAGGATGTCGAGAAATACATCAGATCATACACTACCTGTGCCATTGTCAAACCGACCATCAAGAAGCAAGGCCTCTATACCCCGCTGCCTACTCTTAGTTGACTTTGGAAATCCATCTCCATGGATTACATGTCATGCCTTCCTTCCACTAAGCATGGAAACGACTGTGTTTTTGTGGTTGTCGACAGGTTCTCGAAGATGGCCTTTATGGCAGCCTACAAGAAGGATATCACAACATAAGCCACTGTTAAACTCTTCTTTGAATGAGTGTGGGTACACTTTTGGATCCCATAGTCCATCATCTCAGATTAGGACATCAAGTTCCTCAGTACATTTTGGTCCGGTCTCTGGTCGATGTTGGACACCAAACTCACTAAGTCCACAGCCTTCCCTCCTCAAACTGATGCCCAGACAGAGGTTGTCAACAGGATCATTGTACACATTCTACACATGTACAACTCAAAGCATCCACACACATAGGAAAAGAGCCTCCCCTATGTTCAGCAAAGCTACAACCAAGCTCTTCACAGCTCGACTGGCCACAACCCTTTTCAGGTGGGCTTGGGATTCCAGCCACTATGTCCCATTGATGTGGCCATGCCATTTGCAGCTACTCACGCAGATTCGACTCATGTCCAGTCTGAAACAGATAAGGAAACTAGCTTCATTGAGCACATCCAACATATTTTCCAGCAGGTCCATGACATTTTGGAGAAATCAAATGCCAAGTACAAGCAACGACATGATCAACATCACTTTCCACACAAGTTTCAGGTGGGCGACAAAGTCTGGTTGTATTTGTAAAAGCAATGCCTTACCGGAGCCTATCGGAAACTGAGAGCACTCCGATATGGTCCTTACACCATTACCAAGGTTGTGGGAGATAATGCGTTTGAGCTCAGCATTCCCCCGTTCCTTGGCCTGCATCCAGTCTTCAATGTGGACCGCCTTTGGCCATACTTTCCACCATTACTAGACACATCCGACTTTGCAGAACAACTCACACCCACAGAGTTAAATCCAAATTGCATGGAACAAGTTGCAACTGATCAGATCATGGACACATAGATCAAGCACACTTGCCCATAGAATATACAATTGTATCGAGTTGCTAAAGCAGGCCAACTCCTTCACCAGGGCAAGTGGCTCACCAGGGACCAAGTTCAGCAGAAGTTTCCTCATCTCATGGAGGAACTCAACGCAATGGGGACCATTGCTTCTTAAGGGGGGAGGAATGATCCAAGTGGATATTGGTGGCCACCTACCAAATCCACTTGGACCCCCACCATTGTTTCTTTCATCTTTTTAGTTTCCTTGATTGTAGCACAATTTACTATTTTTAGCAGTTTTTCGGGTCCTGAACTTTCAGAGCCGTTTTGAGGCCCTAAACGACGTTTTTTTGGAAAACTGGGAGCAACATGGGTCCATGGACCTATATTGCTTTGCTCAAAAGTTGTAATTCTCGGATAGATATTTCTAACGAGATATTATGCACGTCAAACGGAGATCATATGCCAAAGTTACGACCCCGGGAAGTTGATGTACCAATTTATCCAAACGGGGCCCACAGTTTGGTGTTTCATCTTCTAGGGTTAGGTTTTTTGTTGTTTAGGGGTTTCCACTGTTTTTCAACAATAAATAGGCCTTCAAGCCTCATTGTAACACAGTTCAGAGGCATGTAGCCACCACATCTCTTCTCAGAGATAAGCTACCATAGCCCTAGATGGTTTATTTCCATTGTTGTTTTAAGCATATTTCAGTATTTTACATTAATCAAATGAAGTATTATTTCCGTTGCATCTCTGTGTTTATGGCTATCTCTGTAATTTGTTGCATTCCTGTCTAAATCCGAATCATAGCCCTTGGGTCCCATTGAATTTTCTGACAACTTGACCTCTGGTTGCTTTCATGTTATGGGCATGTCAGCATCTAGGGACCTCTGGACCCTCTCACAGGCTTGCCTGCTAGCATCTAAGGACTCTTTTTGTCAGTTCTATGCCAAATTCCCCAGGAATTAAGCCACACTTTTAGGCCCAGAGCCCATGTCACTGCCCAGAATTGCATGATACCTTCATAACGGTAAGATAACATGAAAACAACAGTGCTAATACAACTACATGAATGAGACATTGATTAGACCCCTACTAGCCATGATAGGAATTTCGTCAAACATATCATGGATATGTAATCTATAGGTGTAAACAACGTATCTGAGCATAAGGGTCTCGTACTTAGCTGAGAATCGCTAAGAAACATTGATGCCTCAACACATCAACTGCCATTTCATCCATAAGGTCACAAATACATTGATCATTCATTTACAAGTAAAAGCATGATGAGATCCATACATAGCTATTATCATAAAACATATAAATAACCAACATAATAGTAGCAAAATTACTCATGAAATCATAGCCATATAAACCACATATAATCCAATATAATACTCATAGATTTACAAGGAGAAATAACCTCATATTGATGATGAAAAATCCAAACGTGGCATGGGACTTCCATGTTCCATCTGACTGTAGAATGGTTAAGCCAAATCTCTCTTTAGTCATTTACCCCCGTGCCATATTCCAAGCATGAATGTGGGATCTCATAAAACACATCAATCAAAACTGGTACAGGGCTTCTAGAGGCTATCCACCTCAACCCATCAAATGATGATTCCACCTCACGGTCATACATCACAAAACCATCATCAGATTGGTCTCTATCCTAGCCATCTAGGGCTCCAGAGTATTTTTTCCAACCAAGGCTCCGGGACTAGTAACTCAACCCACAGTTGTCGTTGGGCTCCAAACCGTTTGTCCAACCAAGACTCTTGGACTAATAACTCAACCCACCAAGGGCTCCAGAACGTTTGTCCAACCAAGGCTACAGGACTAGTAAATCAACCCAAGCTATTACAGGGCTCTAGAGCATTTGTCCAACCAGGGCTCCAGGAACTAGTAACTCAACCCAAGCTAAGGAAACATGAGAACCAACAAAAAAAAAACAAGGAAATAAACCCACAATCTCCATGGTCATCCAGGAAATGACAAGACTAGGCAATCCTCTGTCAATCTAGGCAATCCTTCATGCCAATGACAGATCATGACCAAAAAACCACATGCATATGCCATGCATGCCAAAACTAGTGAGGAAAACATACATGCAACTCAGTACCTGCAAGCAAATCTCGTTGTAGTTGCTGATCCCAATGTCCTCTTGCGCTTTCCCACTCTTCCTTTGCCTTCCTGCTCCAAAAATCAAAGTATGCACACCCTTTAAGAGTGCTCCAAGAAAACTCTAAGTCTCTAAGAATACGAGAGAGAGAGAGAAAATAATGAGAGAGCTCCAAAATTGAACTAACGAAAGGTTACCAACTGATCCTCAAAAGACTTTTTGTGAATGAGGCCTCGTTTTTCTCGATTTTCCATTATTTTCCTCCATTTTCCTCCTGACATGTAACCTGTGACCTTTCACCTCCCTTTTCTTCTAATTTCCATTATTTTCATAAATAAATATGCCAAAAAATCCATTTTTCCTTTCCAAAACCTGATCCATTGCCTTAGTCAATTTCCTTAGCCATTAAACAATCACAAGTGATCCCCATCACTAGGATTTTTCCCAACATTCAGCTTTGAATAAGTGTCCCATCAACCGTGGTTATTATTTTTCCTTTGTTAACTTTTATTACATGGAATTTTCACCAGGGTTGTTACAGAATCCTCCCCCTTGGTGGAACATCGTCCTCGGTGTTCAAAAACACCTATAACCACAAAATTGTTGTAAGAAAAATATATTGTCGATGGATCTTTATAACCTCAATGCAATATTTACATTGATTAACCTGCTAAGAAGCAAACCAACATGAAAACATGAAAACATAACATCATAATGACATGACACCCATACTGCTTATTGGAGCTTTATAACATATTTCATGGCGGTATTTACATCCATATATATATGCACATATACCAAAATCACCAAATATATACCAAAACATATGCCAAGACACCATACCAAAACACCATGCCAAAACGACTTTGCCTCAACTGGCAAACAAGGAAGGATACAAAGGTTGCATCCGATCCGTCATCTCCCATGTAGCTTCATTGGGCCCAAAGTGCTTCCATTGCACTTTAACTTTCTCGAATGCTCGGTTCCAGAGCATGAGCAACTTTTTCTGCAATATACACTGAGGTTTCGACCAGAATTCTCCATCTGGTTCCACCTGTAATACAGACCAGTCAATCACATGATCAACATCTCTAACATACTTCTTAAGCAATGACACATGGAAAACATCATGAAATTTCACAATCAAAGGCAGTGCAAGTCAATAGGCTACTAGCCCAATCCTCTCAATAATGTTGAAGGGTCCACAAAACCATGTTGCAAACTTGGCACATGATCCAATCCATAAGGATCACTTCTTTGGTTTGATGTGCAATTACACCTGTTCCCCAACTTGGAACTCCTTGAACAACTTATTCCGATCTGCATAGCTCTTCTACCTTTAGATTCTTCTTGATCGCCTACATTTCCTGTTCCATATCCACCAACATGTTTGTTCCAATCAACACCATGTTAACTGGATCACTCCAACTGATGCGAGTATTGCAACTTCGCCCATACAATGCCTCAAACAGACTCATATTCAAGTATTCCTAATACCCATTGTTGTAAGCGAACTCTGCCAATGGAAGATACTCTTCCCACTTTCATTGTTGGTCCATCACATACATCTTCAACATGTCCTCCAATATCCTATTGACCCTCTCTATTTGTCCCTCTGTTTGCGGATGATAAGTTGTACTGAAGGCCAACTCTGTGCCCAAACCTACAAACAACGCCTTCCAAAACATGGAAGTGAACTTCGCATCCATGTATGACACAATATTCTTTGGAACACCATGCAATCTAACCACATCTATGATGAATACCTATGCTACATCGCTAGCTGAGAATGTAGACTTCACCGGAATGAAGTCTGCAACCTTTGTCAACCTGTCCACAATAACCATGATGGAATCATGTTGTCTCACTGTCCTCAACAAACCTGTGTTGAAGTCCATGGAAATGACCTCCCATTTCCACTCTGGAATTGGAATCGCCTGTAGCAGTCCACTTGGATGTTTACACTCTACCTTCACATGATGACAATCAAAACACATAGACACAAACTCTGCTACATCCCTCTTTAGGTTCGACCAATAATAAAATCTCTTCACTGTAGTCAATGTCTTCTGATAACCTGGGGGACCCGAATATGGTTTCACATGAAACTCCCTCAAGATCACCTTCTTGAGCTCACTACTATCTGACACATAGATCCTATCTTTGAATCTAACGAATCCATCTGTTGTAAGGCAATAGTCCACATCCTGTGCACCTACACTTGTACCTATACCTATACTTGTACATGTACATGTACCAATACTATCACATGTACTCGTACTATCACCTGTACCTGTGCATGTACTCTATTGCACGCTGTGGGTAATCTCCATATATCTGACATCCTGTTGGCCTACCTGCAAGATCCTATCTTGTAAGTTTGTCCCATAGGAGCTCATGGTTGCTTAGTGATTTACCTGTACCCGCCTGCTAAGAGCATCTGCCACTCTATTCTCTTTACCTTTGATGTACCTGATCTCAAAATTGAACTTACTGATCATGGCCAACCACCAAGCCTACCTACCATTCAAATTTGGTTGGTCAAATACGTACCGCAAACCATTGTGATCACTCATCAATGTAAACCTCCTGCCCAAAAGATAGTGTCTCCACATATTCAGTGCATATATAACCACAACCAACTCAAGATCACGTGTGGGGTAGTTCTACTCATGCTCATTTAGTTTTCACGACTTATAACATACCACCTATCCATCTTGCATAAGGACTCCACCAAGTCTCTTCTTACAAGCATCTGTGCATACCACAATCTCTTTGTTCGGATCTGCAATCTTTAACGCTGATGCATGCGTTAACAACTACTTGATTTGTTTAAAAATATCCTTGCACTCCTTTGTCCATTCAAACTTCTTACCTTTCCTCTGTAATGATGTGATAAGATAAGAAATTTGTGAGAAGTTCCTGATAAACCTCCTATAATAGGTTGCCAACCCCATAAAATATCTCACCTCATCTACATTCTTAGGAGCTACCCACTCCATGATGGCCCTTATCTTTTCTAGATCTACAAAAGGCACTTAATGTGATCCATATTGTTGCCCGATCGGGGTTTCCATTGCCCCTTGGTATGGGTTCGACTGAGACTGTGCCAAATTCTGAATGATTTGGCCTACCGAAACTTGAGGAGTACCTTGTGCAAGTGATTGAGAAGGTGAGGGACCTTGTACATGTTGACGAATCGGGATCTGGGGAGAACCAGATACCATTGGAATGGGCTATAAAGGTTTCCTCACATGTATTTGAGCTTGTTGAGGTGTTGACGAATAGGTAGGAATTTGCGATGACAATGGTACAGTTTGAGAATTTAACAGTCGATCCCAATATGAACCAAGTTGTATAGGTGAAGTAGGTTGCCAAACACTAGAATCCATTCCAGAATGAGGAGGACTGTAACTAGGCGGATTACCATATTGAGGTATACCAACAACAGGTTGCCCCCCTACCATGTGAGGAGGGGATGATGGATGCAGTTGTGAACTAGATGGAGGGTACCCAACATAAAGAGGGTTGGGTTGTTGAGGGTAGCTTTGCCCACTAACATAAGGGCCAACATGCTGCTCCATTGTAGGTGTAGACGGAGGAAGGGGAGAAGACTGCATGACATTCATTAGAGAGGTACCTGACATTATTCCCGAATTAGATATCATGGGAGAAGTCCAACGATTGGAAGTTGCACCAGAAAAGCTACCAGATAACGACTAATATCCATGCAGGATGGACGGACCACCATATAAATGAGCTTATGGTGATGTTACAAACATGGTTGAGGATGCAACGCTTGATGTCTCAACCATAATGGTGGACACAAGTTGGGATTTTGAATCAGTTCCAGTCATGGTTAACAATCCTAATGAAGATGGCCACAAGAAATCCGCGGGTAAGCCCAAAGAATCAGGTAAAGGAGATTGTGTCTGAGGTTGAGGAGGCGAAAAAGGCTTGGTTTGATAAAAATGAACCCCTTTCCAATGAAAACGAGTAGAAGGATGAGGATCTTCTTGAGGGATCTCTTCAATACCTATAAGTTCATATGGAAAAGGCTCACCATTAGGCCCAAGATATATTGGTTCTGTCTGAGACCAAGGAAGAGAGGAGGAAGGTTCCAAAGACTCAGGTAAACATGGCTAAGGCTCCTGAGGTTCAATGACCTCAGGAAACAAAGTTTCTGACACGGGGAGATCAGATTCAATGACCTAAGGTAACAAAGTTTCAAGGACTTCTGTTTCAATTTTGTCAGTGTCACCAACAAGAATAGATGTAATCTTGGGTTTAGAACTCAAAGGGACAAATGATTCTTGCTGATCAATATCGGATGGAGGGCCAGAAGTAGTTCCCAATGTTCCTGATTCGGTATTTTGTGTTTTCCTATGTCTAGGATAACGGTTAGGAGTAGCCTCTAGAGGAAATGGAGGCTTATTTTCCATTCTACGTGAATGATGGGGAGGGGGATTTTGTTCTTCCACGTTAGGCAATAAAACCAATCAACAAGAAAAAGAAATAAATAAAAAAAGAGGATAATCTAGGCATAAAGGATTACCAAGCATCCATGAACTACAATATACGTTGGCGAACCAAGGACTTAACCTACGACAACTAATCTCCCTGAATGTTGTGTTCGGTGTATCATGGTATACAAGGCGACAGACTTAGTTACCTACGGATGGATAGATATCTATTGGGGACTCCCAAAATCAACAATACGTGGGAGTGCAGTCCGTAGTATTATTGTCTAATGCGCAATTGTTTGATGAGAGCATTCCCATATACTTTATGTGCATGGAGTGCCACCAATATACCTGAAGGTACATGGAGTACAAACCTATATACTCACATACTGGAACGATATTTCACCCCCAGGATGCAGTGTTGGCAAACAACGACAATGCCTACATTTAACAACGTCGGAACACGTCTCTATCTTAGACCTCTAAATGTTTGCATTAATGTTACAAATGCTACTTAGGTTGATTCAATAAATTTTATTGTTTATCTTTTTTTTTGTTTCAATTTTAGGGCTCACCTCGAATGTCACCTGAATATCCTAAGATGAAAATCTAGCATGAGAAAATACAAATTCTTTCTCTTTCAATGAAAATATAGCTAAGGAAGGGAAGAAACAATCAAGATGCAGCACACAATATACAAGATGCAATTTCCTTTTCAATGCAACTATTCCTAGACTAATCCACATGCAAAACCCTAAATGTGATGCAAATTTTTTTCTTTTCACCACACTTAATTTTAAAAATGGAGAAAACTAAGATGTAAAATGTTCAATTACTAATTTCAAGTACACTTTTCAAAATGAGTACTAGAACAACAATTCATCCAAGTGATCAGAAATCAAATGAAAACAGTTTGCAAGCAACAAAATGATAAGAACAAAGAAAAATCAAAACCAATTCTAACCAAAGGCAAACAACACAAATGAAAACCAAAAGGAGGCTTCAGAGAGACCATAAGATAATGAATACCTAGGGAAGTTCAGCTGGAAGTAGGATGACCAAGGATAGGCTCAAGAACCAAGGCAAAATTTATGCAAAAATAGAGGCCAACGCTAGTGCAGAAGAGGCACCAGTGCGTTGCAATGTTGGTGCAGAGTGGGCCAGGGTGAGGTGCAATGCTCTGTCAAAGGCACAGGGGGGTGTGTTGGGCCTCAGAAAGAGGTTTCCAACACAAAATTGCAAAAACGGTTCAATGAAATCACTTCTTAGGTCTGTTCTTGGTTGGATGATACAACAAAGGTCCATCAAGGAGTTAATCAAACACAATGGACAAGGATACCACCAAGGGAATTCTCCGCTCCCCAGTATGGTCGCCAATTTGTTATACGAGATTTACGATTGTGCACAAAATTATCTCCCCTAGGTCGGTGGCTAACCTAGAACAATAGAGAAACAAGGAACACAATTCTTTTTCTTAAATTAAACATATGACAGAGTGAGGCCTACCTGGAATCCTTCACAAGCTTCACTCCTTCTTCAACTTGGAAGCTCCAATCCTAGGTTCGATTGCCAAAATTAGAACCTACATAGTCAGATAGTGCAAGCCAGGAAACTATGAGATCTATGCAATATCATCTAAGTACTTCATTCAATAGATCAACATGGTATTGAAATAAGTGAAACATCACATATAGGAAAACCATGAATTCTTTGCATCAATATAAATGGAAGGAGATTACAACCATAAGTAACAGTTGATATTGTAGAAGAGATCCTCCAAGTTGTTGACTTGTCCTTTACTTGTCAAAATATGCACCTCCAATCACCCTAAATGCATGAGATGATTACCACTCACTATAGCAACATAAGGGTAGAATCACTCTCCAAAATTCAATCCCCAACCACATAGAAGGCTTGGAATATATAGAGAAGTATGATAAGTTGGGATTTCTTATCCAATTACCAATCTAAGGTAAGAGATCCACCAATGATGGAGGGATAGGATCAAAGGATAAGTGGTAAAAACTCCAATGTAGGGATCGATAAGATCTGAAAGTTTTATCCAAGGTAAGTAGTTGTAACAAGTTCTGGAAACTCCTATAAGAGGAAGCTTTCGGAATCCCGATCTTTCTCCCGGATTTATAGAACCAACTTAGGTGCAAAGGGGAGCAACTTGCAGGTGACCAATGTAGGCCATAGTGGAGCAACCTGCTAGTGAACGCACCCCAGTAGGCTTACAGGGAGTGTTGGTCCTCAAACTGGCTTAGATGAAGCAGTTTGGGGCTCAAACTCTGGGAAGTGAAAAGTACCTGCTTAGGGCTTTGTGCAAGAGGGTGATAAGGTGGAATAGGATGTTGATTGATCCCATTAGGAGGCTCACTGATCGGATGTGACAAAATGGCCTATAACAAGGAGGATTTCATTTAGGCCACAATTCATCACTTCTAGGTTGCATTTTTTTTAGTTGAATCATTATAGCCTATATATCACTCATTTGTATAGCATGTTCTAACTTCATTTCTCTGATTACCCAAGTTAATTATTTAACTAAATCTGACTCTTCTTCTTCTATTTCCTTTCCTTTAGATTTAACTGGACCTTTATCAAAACCTGGTACCTTTGACTTACCTAAATCTTTTCTATCCTTTTCTAATTCTTCAGCTGTTTTATGGGAAATGACTAAGGTAATGGGCTTGGAGCGTCTAATTTCATATTGAGTGTTATCGTTAAAAGATCTGAGATATTGTTCCAAGACTGTCTTGTCAGGAGGCTTATAATCTCGAGTCGTATCTTTTAGAAGACCGTTAAAGCTTTGGTTGAATTCTTCGACCATTTCATTTTATCTTTTCTTTACAATATTCAACTCTTTGACTAAATATTTTCCTTCCCTGTTATCCCCACATTTGTCTTTAAACACATCATTGAGGGTTATTAAGGAGTCAAAGGTATTGTCAGCTTTATCATGAAACTAGTCATGAGCATTATCCTCCAATGATAAAACAAACAACTTTATCTTGACTTCTTCAGGGTTGTAGACAGTGGAATGAGCATATCTCTGGATGAAGGAGTTGAACTTTTTTATATGAGCCTCAACATTAATGGCTTTGTTTCCTTCAAATATTGATAACCTTCTCATGGTAGACTCATTTGACAAATCATGAGGATATCCTTGGATGTTGGTGAAGTTGCAAGGTTTGTAAAAAACACCCATGATGTCTTGATTTATGGGATTAATGAAAAACAAATGGAGATCAAGGAGAACATCTTGTCTGAGAAAATTTAATTTCCCTCTAGAATGCAATTTCCCTTTAAGGTTGGTGTGGTGGCTCCGACTGGGGATGTTGGAACCAATTTCCTAGTGTAGGTTTGAAAATGATGATGGGTGGTTTTCAAGTGATTGCAATAAGAATAATGATAACTAAATGACCTATTCTAACATGCAAATCACTAATTAACTTAATCTAATATAAACCCAGGGTGTTTTGTGTGATATGCGATCTAAAAAGATATATGTTTGGTACGTGGTAATAAAGATCATTCACGTGTTAAATAAAGATGATAACATGTAACAATAATTTCTTTGACTAAATAGTTAGTCAAAGAAATGTGTAAATTATACCACATATATTTAATGATCATATACGAAAATAAACACTTTTAGCTAAGTATTATACAATAGTGCAATTAACACATAACATAAAGAACATACTCAATATATAATTCATGAAACTAATTGTTATCACTAATTTAATAAAACAGAACTTATCATACAAGATAAAAGTACCATATGTGTGAGGTTCTGCTCATTTGACTAGTGGCATAAATCAACTCCTTACTTCAATCAAATTATTCTCCAAGCATACAAAAGTGCATCAACAAAAGAAAGTAGTTTGATTTTCAAAAGTAATGACCATGTTTCATAATTTCATCAAGGCATCTACAAACTTACAAAAGTGCATTCTTTACAAATGTTTTTTGATAAAATCCCGGACCCTTCTCTAAATGCATGAGAAGGGTATAAATACTATCTAAGTAAAGTTTAAAAATAGATTATACAAAAAATCTGAGGAGGTTTCAAACAACCTTCCTCTTAACTAGTAACTGACTCTAAAAAGAAAATTGATTTGATGACTTGAGGCTACGAAAATGTCTTGCTGTCTACCAGCTTTTCCTTGAGGTCGCATATGTCAGACATTGGTTTTACTTGAGGAGGTGCTCCGAATTACATTCTGACCTGTCCTGCAAAGATGGCATCTATAAGAGGTGGAAGAATCCTTTGCGTTGAATTGAGCGAACAATTCAGTGCCATAATTTGGCTGTGAGGTTTGACAAGAAATTGCCAATATGCCTCCCAGTCGGTCTTTGATAATTTCATGATTACCTCTCTTTAGATTTCCATCTTTGCTTTCCAGTCTTTATCCAAGTCTTTCAAATCTGGCAGTGACTTTGGATTACCTTCTTTTATCAATTTGGTGGTGTGCAAAGTGTGTTTCACTGCCTTTATTATATTCTTTGCCACTCCTGCTGCTCTTGCCACTGCCAATTCTGCCTGCTTGATATGCGCATCCCAATCTGTGAATAATATGTCTTTATGTGTCTCTTCAATCTCTGGAATATTAGCACTTCTTCCTTCTTCAGATTCTTGCCATTCAATATAGTCAAAGATCTTAGTATTTAAGTCATTAAACTCAGTTCTCTGATCAATTGCCTTATCTGTTAATTGATCACTGGTATTCAAATAAGGGGTGATATGGGACATTTTATGGCAGAATAGATCTTGCTGTTTTGACATAATGGAGTTTAGCTCCAATGCCTCTCTGATGAATTCATCAATAGTGGGGACATCTTTATATTTCGCCATAGTCTCTTGCAACTCTTAGATTTGCATATTCTTTGCTGAGATAGCTGCTTCATGGCTTATCCTAAGCACTTCCATACTTTGCGGCAATTGGACTATTTGTTCTATGGCTTGCTTGTTCACATTTGCTTTCTCGATTTCCAGCTGTTGCTCATGTTGTGCTATCCTTTCTTCTCTTTCCCTTAACAAAACAGATACTTCAGTGGCCTTATCAATGGTGGCAGTAGCATATGCCCCTGTAGAATTTCCTGCAAATTCTCTACAAATCTACCTCTGAGATCTATGTAGAAAATCTAATTGTAGAGTAACTCGATAATGCAATATACCAAAGCAAAATATTATAATCTACTTCTACTATCAAACTTGCAGAAGCTTAAAGATTGAGTTGAATCAGAGCTGAACACATATAACCATAAGAGGAAGAATCAATACACATGAAACACATAAAATACTCAGGGGAAAGCCTTAGCTGAAAACCCCACTATCTGTATTATCATACAAGGTGGAAATACATCAATATTATACAAAGCCTTAGCTCTCACAGCTAACTAGCTCCCAGTACAATCCTCCTGGATGCTCACAGGCAAACAAAGCTTCTCACAATCCTTCTCCTCTGCCCTCCAAGTTCCTATTTCCTTGCGCAATTACCTCTGGGATGATCTCCTTCACCCAGTGTAACACTGCTCTCACACACTGCTCTAACACACTGTCAGAACTGCGCAATCCTCAAGGAACCTTCCTTTGACTGCAAGGATGATTTTCCTTTATAGGAAAACACATGCAAATGATAGTAACCTGTCCTTGAAAATTAGCTCAACTGGGTCTTTCTCACAATAGACATGCATGCGTTTCTGATGAGAGAATCTTCAGTTATCTGGAGTACACTTGTTGAGTGCCTGCATGCATCAACTGACTGATAACTCACAATTAGTTCCTCAAACAGTTTGGAACTAATTTAACTAGACTTAACTCAGTAAACTGATTTAACTAATTACAACTCAAATGTAACTCAAACTTATCTCCTTAATTTAAGGGATAACTCTTGCATGACTTCAGAAAGACTTCTAACTTGAATTTCTCCAACTAATTAATCCATAATGAATTAATTAATTATTTTGAGGCAACTGGTGAGACTAATTTTGATTTTAATTCAATAACAAATTATAATTGGAATATTCTAGATTCTATTTTTATCATTTCTTGTTGCTATTTTCAACACTCCCTCTCAACAAGAAAGGAACTCAACTCAATCTCGATCGTGAACCTTTGGAATGTTATGCATGCAACACTTCTCTCTAGTGTTGTTGCTCCAGCAACTCTAGAAACAAAAACAAAAAAAATATCCAACCTGAATTAGTATGGTGCATCTGTCATCAAAGTCTCTGACTGTTATTGCCTCTGTTAAATGAAAACTTTGTGCTTCGGCTGACTCTGCCTTTCTGCACTGTTGCCAATCCTTATATGTGCTCTTCAATGTCTAACTGCTCTAGCCTCTATCACTTTGATCTCTGACTGCATCAATCCCATTGATTCCTCCCGCTACTATGTACTTTGGGCTCTCGTAGCAAGGTACGATCCATGAGATAAAACCTCTCAATGGACCCTACCCAATTTCAACTTTCATTGGACTATCACTTCACATTGCCCCACCTCACACCTGGAGGTATGGCTGCATGTGATTCCTCTATTGACTCTAATTGTGGCTCCTCCACAATTGTCTGAGACTTCTTCTGGCACTGCATGTTGAGAGGTAATTTACTCTCCCTCTCAACCACCAAGTCTCTAACATTTTCCTTGCTCCTCAAGGCTTTGCATGCATCTTGAACCTCAAGAGCATACAGGTTCTTGACTCGTGAACCGATCTGTTTCACCTGTCTCGTGGTGATGTGTCTAAGGAAAACCTTTCCCTTACTAAAGACAACATCGTAGCTTTTGTCCTCCAACATTGCGACCGATACCAAGTTCTTCTTCAATCCAGGCACATACTTCACATCTGTCAAGGTGATAGAAGCTCCATGCTCCCTCCGAAAAGCAACCGTGCCCACTCTTGAAACACTAAACTTTTCGTCGTCACCCATCTCCATGCGAATCTTGAGGTCTTTCTCCTCCAAGGTACTGAAAAAACTTTTATCGTCGGTCATGTGGAATGAGGCTCCACTATCATGATATCAACCACAACCCATCATCGATGACACCATGCAAGTGATGAGGGTGAAGTCCATTTTGAACTAAGAG
>APFE031274074.1:87475-125783 GCA_000404065.3 Pinus taeda | reverse complement strand
AACTAATTTAACTGGACTTAACTCAGTAAATTGAGTTAACTAATTACAACTCAAATATAACTCAATCTTATCTCCTTAATTAAGGGACAATCTCCTTAATCTAAGGGATAACTCTTGCATGACTTCAGAAAGACTTCTAACTTGAATTTCCCCAACTAATTAATCCATAATGAATCAATTAATTATTTCCAAGCAACTGGTGAGACTAAATTTGATTTTAATTCACAATTTTAATTCAAGGACAAATTGTAAATGGAATATTCTAGATTCTATTTTTATCATTTCTTGTTGCTATTTTCAACAGCCCCTACAAATTGTGACATCCTGGTTAAATTTTCTGTTGGATTTGAAGGAATATCCTTTAAGTCTATATCCATTGGTTCATTCCCTGATGGGATTTTAGGTGTTTCCACTCTCCTTCTCTTCCTTTGTCTTCTTACTACAACCTTATGCAATGGGCTGTAGAATACATCTAGAGGAGGTATTTCTATAACCTTTAGGATAATCTCAGATGTTGGAAATGTAGGTATAATTTCAGCATTCTGTGAATTTTTCCCTTTCTCGTTCATTGGCTCAGACTCTGAAACTTTATGAGTTTATTGTGGAGTATGATATCCTGTAGTTTCTTGGACATCTGTTGCTTTGGCAGTGTCTTGGAGTTTTTTATTAAATTGGTCCCATTCCTGCTCCATATTTCTGCTTTCGCCTTTGGGACCGGTATCTTGAGTTAGGTTTGTTTTGACCTGTTTCAAGCCTCTAATTTTTAAATTCCTGAAATCTTTCGAAATCGTCAAGATTCAAATTCACCTTTGCCTAGTTGAATGCTTGTTCAAATGACTCAGTTGATTGTAATAAATCTTCAAATTCATGATCTTCATGGATAAAGGGTTTGACCTTTAGTGACGTAGTAACATTTTATGCTACTTTCTCTGGGTCAAATTGCCTCTTTAGCAGAGTAGCCAACCTGAGGCTCTCTATGTTCGATAATTCTTTGTTTGCATGGTTGAATTTCGCCAATGAAAAAGAACCACACCGGATGTGAAGGGATGGCCATAGTTATTTTTTGCTATCTTTCAAAGTCTTGGTTAAGCCTTTTCCAATAGTTTGTTGAGCTATTTCTCTAGCTAACAGGTTGTCGAAGACATACATGGGAAGTACATGTGGTTCTGTTGTACTGTCGTAAACTCTGATATATGTGAACCATTGCCCAACAAAGTACTTGCCAAATACAAGAAAGTCTATAGCGGCTTCCTTAGAAAATATCGGGGCCTTTTTATCAAAAATCATTTAATGTAATGGTAGCATAACACCGTGGCATATCTTATAAAAATGGGGTATAAAATGGGATTCCCACATTTGTTTGTGATTGATATGGATGGGTATGGGTCTTGCAAGGTCCATTTCCAACCCACAATTGGAAACTTAGTACAAAAGTAGATAGAGTCCATGATATAAGCACTAATATAAAATGGACGAAGGTTTTCTGTGGAGGTGGATCTCTTTTGACGACATTCAAAAATAGTTGTAGCTAAGTTGTCGGATAGGATAGTAGCCCAATTCATTATATGAGAATTAATACATGCATCGATTAAAGGGACCCATTATATAGAGAACTTGGTATTATTAGGCATTCCATATACTTTACATAACATAGAGGCTGCATAGTTGTGGGGATTTGCTAAAGAAGCGATGGGGTACATACCTGTCTTATCATATTTGAATTTGTTTTCTAGGACTCTCCACCCCTGAATCATCTTGAAGGGTTCTTCATTCTACTTTGTGAAGTTGGCTAGGAATGATTTATCATATATATCCTGAGGGTCGGGAAGATGATACATTTGTTTCAAATATTCAACTTTAAATGATCTCATCAGCTCCATCTTTGAATTCTTGAATTGTTTGTCTTCAATATTGACATTCTCCACCACCCATCTGACCATATCCGTGTATGGTAGTATCTTGGCTCTTGCTCCTATTCTGTGAAGAAAAGAGCAAGCATCGTCTCTGAATTGAACTCTCGAGGGTTGTATTGAATTTGTTGTTGTCTTGGTAACACTAACTTTAGGCCGCTCATCTTCAAGTCTATTATAGATAACTTCCCACTCCATTGCTCCTCCATCAACACTGCAAACCATATCAGCAAATATGGGCGACATCTCTGTAACCTCAGATTTTGAAACACTCTGTTACTTATGTTTTTGCATTACTTTTCATAAGGACATCTCTTTTGAAGCTTCCCTGAAATGAAAGAGAGATATATCAGCATAAACAATAGGGGGAAATTAAGGCTGAAGAGCTCTTTGACATGACTTGAATTATGGGAAGATTTGAACGCTATCTCTATGTTAACTAGCCCTGACTTGAAAACATTAACTTCTCTCCTCGAGCTGCTAAACAATAATTTCTCTGTCAACCCACTTGATATTTCATTAAAACTCAATACCTTCCCACACTTTACACCTAATTTGTCGCATCGCAACTTTCAAACGTCGCAACATAGCATTTTTCGTAGAAAAAGCGAAATGCGATTACGAAACATCACAATATCGCATTTCACAATTTTCAAGGGATAACACAATGACATGCTTTATTAAATTGCGACTTGTGAAGTGTGATCGCATATTATTAGAGTATCGCGATCAGAAAATCGCAGTGGGGGATTTATCGCATATCGCATTTTGGGATTTTCTTTAGGATGTTTACAATTGTCACATGGAAAACTTCAAGATGCGATTTGTGATGATAAAAGTTTAAGTGTGGGTTACATTCTAAAGGTTTCAGGCAAATTTTAGAGTTAGCGCTTATTTTCAAAAGCTATAAATTTAAAAGGGTCCCCATTTATATGTCAAATACTAACTATTCATCCCTATAAATAAGGAGGTTGTTACATAGTACAACACCACCCAAACAGGGAACCAACCTAAATGTCCAGGTGCTAAAGGTGGAGGTGAACAAGATGAAAGAATTAGTGAGAATATAGAGGATAAGGTGATGAAAATGTGAATAATTATGAAAGGAAGGGTGCCAAAAAATGTTGTGTCACTTGATGGACTAATGAATGGCAAAAGAGATTAGAAGATTATGAAGATTGATGAGAGTGTCGTCAAAACCAAGGTCCAATAAAATGGTCCCCGACAACGATGCTAGAAAATGTTGTGGCATTGATGGGACAAGGAATGAGGAGAGATGATAAAAGAAAAGATGGAAAGATTGAAAAATTATTGTGAGAACCAAGGATAGAAAAAATATATCCCTAACAATGATGCCAAAAAATGTTGTCGCTTAGATTGTACAGGCACTGCGATAATGACTCAGAGCAGGGGTTGTCACTCTCATCCTCGCCCACTCCGCTCTAGTTGTCTCCCAACAACGGGCTATGGGGGCAGTCCCTATGGAAATGTGATAATGGAAAGCAAGTTGCGAACGAACATTCCCGTGAGACATAATTGAGTGGCCTAGATACTTGGTAAAAATTTAGCAAGACTTAAGGATCTAATTAGATTTGAAATTGAAACTAGTGCCTTATGGAGTGAAAATTGTTGCTTAATATAAATTATGACCAAGTAACTGAATGAACAACTGTTGCTTAAATGAATAACTAACCTATATGAAGTGCAAGTCCTAAAATCTAAGTGTGATGCAAGGATATTGGTTAGTTTTAGATTACATACCTAGTCTAAATGGAACCTTTAACTTAATTGTTTTGAGAACAATCTTCATAGTAGGTTTTGGGATGGCAGCCAACGGAAGCAAGCAAAGGCTTGATTAACGATACCTCCCCCTTTGTTCCAACCACCCAGTGCCTCCAGCGCTGTAAATACTATGGCTCTGATGATTGCAGGGTCATTATGTTAACCACTAAGAAGGGTTGAATCCTTCAAGCTAGATGAGAAAGGATTTTCCTAGGAGTCTATCAACCAAGCTTATGCTTGGATATAAGTTTTTAATGCAAGCTAAGCCTATAATTATTATGCGACGATTATGAGTGAATTTCTTGGGTTAAGATTTGTTTGAGTACTTTTAAGTTATTGATGCATATTAAAAGACAAAAGTACTTGTAAATCAAATGTAATCTTACAACCAAGAAAGTGCCAGCTATTAAAGTGCTAATGTGATCACTAAATCAAGCAACTTATCCAATAAACCAATGATTTCTTGAAACAATTAGAGACATTCCAAGGTAATTTAACAAGATAAATGCCAATGATGATGCTCTTAAACAATGCCAATATCAAATCCACAAAATGCCAATTACTAAAGATAGATAATAAAATCACCAAAGCCTCTCAATATTTAGCACAAGATTATAAGCTTGGATTACTATAACAATGCTTCAACCAAAATGTCAATTAGATCTCAATGGAAAAATGTCTTAGCTTATTAACAATATTAGAAGATAGATGTTTCGATATGTGAGTGTCTTGGTGCAAAGTTTTAACAATTATTATAGCTAACACCAAGACAATTGAACGTTAGATTCTAATGTTTAAGCAACAAATATTCTCCACAATGAATCACTTAGAGCACAAAACAATACAAATACTTATGAGGAGTTATTTGATATTATATTAGATCTGAAAAGTACTTATGACAACAAAGAAACAAGAGTGAAGTCAACGAGCTATTAATGTGAGGGTGTGTGCCAAATTGTGCCCAACGATTGCTAAGTTTAACCAATATGAAATTGTGAGTTCTCAACACTCTTAAGATGTTATGTTTAGCACATATCAGATCTGAAATGACTTGTTGTAACAATAAGAAAATATGCAAACAACGAGCTATTGATGCAACAACAAGTGCCAAAATATACCCAAAAACTTAGAGAAAACTTGCCAAACTAAAAAAACAAAAAAAAAAAGAAAGAAAGAAAGAAGAAGAAGAAGAAGAAGAAGAAGAAGAAGAAGAAGATTTTTAGGGCTTTCCAGATGTGATATTAAGAAAATATCAGATCTGATTATTCACTTATGCAGAGATATTCCAACAAGCTAAAAACTAGATCTAGGTTAGATACTCAATGCCCATGTGGCAAAATATCTAGGAAAAAATTAGTATTCAAATTTTGAACTATTTTGACAATTAGATGAGTTTTTATGGATTTTAGTTTACTATTACAAGTTAGATATTAAAACTATAACAAAATAGTGAGGAAAAGAGGGTTTAGAGAGGTCCAAGGCCTTGTAGATTACTTTGCCCAAATTTGCCAAAATTTTTCAATGAAGTTGCCACCTGAAATACAAGCTTTTAAGCCAATTTTTCTACACAATACACCAATCTTTAGTCCCAAACAATATCAGAAATAAATAAGGGTCAAGTTAGGGCTAAAAGAGGGCAACACTAGGCCTGGTAGGGCTAGCGTTGGGCAAGGGAAGGCTTAGGAGGCCAAGGAGGAGGCAAATAAGGCGGAAGAAGGCCAAGAAAGCTAGATGTTGGGGGAGAAAGGCCCTCTAAGGGCTAGCAGCTAGGGTTTAGGGATGAATGAGAGTTAAAAGAAAGACAAAAAAGGCCTAAAAGGGAGAGTGAAAGGTAGAAATAACGGACACAGGAGAGGAAGAAGGAGGAAGGAGCGACAAAAGGTCTTGGAAATCCCACAACTAACCCTAACAGGAGTCGTCCAAGGTCAAGGAGGGAGGTTGAGGCCTCTTAAGGCCATGACTAGGCCAAAAATGGCCTAAAACCCTCAGGGCCAAGGGAAGGAGGTCGAGGCCTCTAGGGCTTATGGCCTACCCTAACAAGCCCTAAAAATTTGACACAAGAGGCTAACTGATTGACACAGGGCCTTAGAAGGCTAACGCTAGCCTTGGAGAGGCCAGATCTGGATCCGGGAGGATTGAAACATGAAACCCTCGCTTCAAAAAAAATAATTTGCTTCAAATATGCAATTTTGATCAATTTCTTCAATGGTTGGCCTTGCAAAAAAAATGGAGACTAGATCTTACCCTCAAGGACCTAAATGTAGCTCTAGTCTAGCTTTCCCCACTTGATCTCACCTGCAAAAATAGATTCACAAATACTGAAAACCCCAATATATACAAAACTCTTAAAACCCCAAAACCCCAATAAGAAATAATTTACAAAATACATTTTACAAATCTATTTACAAAATTTACAAATATACAAGGGTTTTAAAATAAAGTTTGAGAAATTTATTTATTTATTTATTTTTATTTTTTTTGATAAATGGCTAATAAAACTTTTGAAATTAGCTGTAAGCTACAACCTTAGTGAAGTTAGAAAAACCACAACAAAAATTTGAAGTCTAAACAAGGTTAGTTCATGCCCACAGTTTGTGAACTTAGCGCCCAAGAACTAGGGAACCCGCAAACACTATATATTTTTCTCAAGAACGCTTGTTAGACATATGGCGAATTAGATCACCTAAAATAGACCCAAAATCTATTAATATATTGTTTTTATCCCCATCTAATGAAAAACAAACTTTTAAAATAGTTAAACACAATATAGGAAAACTCGTACCCGACACATACCACAAATCAATGAACACTAAACACCATGAACTGCACCCCAAAGTCTTTTTTATGATTCAAAAAACGTTCCCAATGGGACAATAACGTTACATCAAATTTTCTGCAGATTTTTCTTAGCCAAAATCAGATGGCTTGAGACTCAAATTACTCTCTAATTTATAGATAAATCCTCCAAGTGGAAAAATAATGGCTAGTTGGCTTAATCCTCGTCAAAATAATCTCGGTCATTGATAAATCCTTGATGATCTTTTGATCTTAGCCATTGAAAATATTTATTTTGAGGAATTTTCGAATTTCTCATTAAATCCCTTTTTTATTAGCTCAAAATTAATTATTTTTATTATTTTGAGCTAATTTCCTCAAAAAAATGACTCACTTAACTACCAAGGTCTAAGGGTCCATTTTTTCTTGAAATTTCCAATATTTCTTTGGTGGGGGACCTCCAAAAATTATTTTCTTTGAGACCCACTAATTTTTCCATATGGAGAATTTAATTTCTCTAGACATTTAATTTTGACTCTAATTAATTAAATTTTCAGCTTAGGATTTTTATCTATTTTTGCGAGAAAATTTAATTAATTGACACTTGAGGGGATTAAATATTTTTTCCACCCTTTAGTATTTTAGCCATGGTGTCTAAGTATGAGGGACCATGCATTAAAATATTTTTTACATAATATTTTTACAAATTCAACCCTCAAAGGGGGAATACCTGTTTGGCTTAGACCCTCAAATTACATACCCAATTCTGCGACACAATATGATCTAGTGGACCAAGTGATTTGTAATAAAATAAGTTAGTTAATTGGCTTAAATTAATCCCAAATCACTTTTACATAAGACTCGACTAAAACACTAATACTTACTTAATACTTTGACGAAGAATTCTACTCTAGTTTTGGGATGAGGTTGGAGGGAAAAACTTTGCCGACCATTTATGTTTAGAAACATAGATGAATCAGTGGCATGAAAAACCTCCTAGGATGAAACTCTCACCAAAATAATAGGTTACCTAGGTTGTTACATACACATAGTCTTACTATCAACATTTACATTATAAATTTGCAGAATGGGTTTAAAAGACTCAATAAATAGTTGATTAATGATCCGACCATTTGAAAAATATTTGGCATATCTACTTCCTTAGAACTTTGACAAAATGTGTGCAAAAAGGCCCATTTTAACCTCAAAATCCCCATAATGAACCCCATAACACCACAGTTGGGAATTTCATGAGGATACTGGTGGTAACAAGGATCATGGAAGTTCAGACATGTATGGCATGGCCGCTTTATGTTGAGTCACATATCACGAATAGGGGCTTATGAGTTCATTGAGTACAAACGAGATCCTTGGCCTAAGCCTCATAAAGGGATTACTTGAAGAACTATCTTGCATAAGTACAGATGTTGCATAATGCTTTGTGCCATATTGTATTTTTAAGGTTACTTTAAAAAATGGTGTTCTTTTTCACCTAATTCATCCCACCTATTCATCCGAGGCTCAGACGACCCATTCAATAGAGTTGAAAAACTGAACACATTTGCAAGACACTCTCTAAGTGGAAGGAAACATCTTCAGTGAGCTTTGAGGTACGTATTTTGATATAGCATACAGTGATAGGGTTTTCCCTACTTTTTGATCATGCATTATTAACTATCATTTGTGCCAACATCATGCCTTAGTTTCGATTGTAACACCCTCCTCCCATATCTACCCAAGCAATCGACCAATCAAGGTACACATGCGACGAGAGGCCACTATGATATTATTCAACCTCCTAAGTCACATTAAGGAAGTGGAACCGGCGAAAACACACCATACAAACATTCAACAACAACATTAGAACCCTCAAGAACCAATCCAACCTTTCTACCAACCAACCCTTGGGTCCCATTGAGCTTTTGGACCACTTGACCTCTAGACGCTCTCGTGCTATGAGCATGCCAACCTCTAGGGACCTCTGGACACTGTCACAAGTCTACAAGCCAATGTCCAGGGACTCTTTTTGTCAATGTTGTGCTAGAATCCCTGGGATTTGGGCCACTTTGTTGAGGCCTAGGGCCCAAGTCACTGCCCATAATTGAATCACATCTTCATAACAGTAAAAGAACAAAGAAATGACAGTATAAATGCAATCACTTGAATGAGACCTTGACTTGACCCCTACTAGCCATGACATGCATTTCGTCAAACATATCACGAATATGTAATCTACATGTGTAATTAACATATATGAGCATAGGGGTCTCATACTTAGTTGAGAATCGCTAAGAGACATTGATGCTTCAACATATTAACTGCCATTTCATCCATTAGGTCATAGATACATTGATCATTCATTTACAAGTAAAAACATGAGGAGATCCATACATAGATATTGTCATAAAACACATATATAACCAACATAATAGCAACAAAATTGTTGAAAATTTTGTAACTAGGTCCAATCTTTATTAGTATGAAATGTATTCTTGTATATATAAAATGAAAAAGAAATTATTATTATTATTGGAGCATGGGTTTCATGCTCAAGTTCTTTTATTTTATAGGTCAAGCACCCATTGAGTGTTTCTAGGGTTTGTCCTAGGTATAAGAGTCACTGTCATATATGGAAGACCCTATGGGCACATAGCAAATTGTAAAAGAAAATTTATTTTGTCTTGAAAGTGTCAAAAATACCTCCAAGATCAAGTCGGCCTACATGAAGAGCCACATCCACCCTTGAAGGAGCTTATATATAAGAGGAACTCGTCCTCCATTTGGAACATTCCTTCACTCATCTCTTATGCGAAGAAGGCATAAGAAGAAATTCGAAGAAGGAAGTGTGAAGAAGAGAAGGACGAAGAAATCAAAGTGTTTGGGTCTCTCTCCATTCTTATGGAAGTGCGATGTTAGGGTTTCTGCGCTAGGCTAGTCTGAGGTTCAATTTTGGAAGCAAAAGAATAGGAAGGTGAGTGAAGGTCTCTTGGGGCATATTACTAGCCCTAGGACTCAATTCAAGGCAAGTGAGGTCAAGGGAAAGGAAGTTAGAGGGAGATCAAAGTCTCCTAGAGAATAAACAACATTTGCACCAACTGCTGGGGAGTAGAATTTCAGATCTACTGGGAGGTCAAAGATTTTTCAGCAAGAGGTCGATGAAGACTTGATCTTAGAGGGTATTTGTCTGTGTTTAGGTCATGGTATTCGTCAATTGAAAGATCTGAAACATAAGGAGAGATTTTACGGGTTTTCCCCTCAACAGGAGGGGTTTTGGACCTGCCTTGAAGCCTCTATAGTGTGTCAGTGTTCTTACTGTTTTGGTAGTTGTTTGATGTATTTCACATTGGAATAAGAAAGATAAAAGTTAACAAGTAGAAAGGTAACACAAACAATTATCTAGTTAAGAGAATTAACATATACATTTCCCTATTGAATTCTTAAAATGGTATTAGAGCTTTGGTTCTCTAAGTGCATCATGAAGATCTCCTGTACAATGAAGAAGGTCATCAAGAAGATTGCAAGCCATCTCAAGAAAGGTATCAAAGAAGTATGGAATCTAATATTATCTTCAAAGAAGGTGTCACTCAAAGAAAGGGGTGAAGGACTCTTCTTGGCTCTCTTTGGGACATTTCAAGACGAAGACATCTAGGTGATTGATAGCGATGCATCAAAGCACATGACTGGTCACTCCCACCAATTGAAGACCTTGTCAAAAGGAAAATCCACATACTCGTGGAACTTGGAGACAACAAAAGATATCCAGTGAAAGGCATTGGATCAACATCCATGAGGATCGAACATGGAAGCAACATCCACCTCAACAACATTCTATTTGTTCCAGGTTTTCACAAAATATACTTTCTATTTCAAGCTTAGAAGATAAAGGATATATAGTAGCCTTTATTCATGGTAAAGTAGTTGTATGGGAAAAGGGATCAAGCATAGAACAAGAAAAAGTGATTGGTATCCGAGAAGGAAGGCTCTACATGTTAATATGTTTAGTAAACCATGCCCTGGTTCACACTGAGATTAGTCCATGTGAACTTTGGCACCGAAGGTTTGGTCATCTACAATTCAAAATACTTCCAACTCTAAATTCCATAGTAGATGGAATACCAAATCTAAAGGAGGATCACAAAGGTGTCTGCAAATGATGTGAATTGGGTAAGAATACCAAGAGACCATTTGGATGCAATGCTTCATGGTCAAAATAAATCTTGGATCTCATTCACTCTAATGTATGATTCCAAAATCACTCGGAGGACATCTTTATTATGTCACATTCATAACTGATCACTCAAGAAAGACCTGGGTTAACTTAATGAAAACCAAGGATGATGTATTTACTAAATTTCAAGAATTCAAAGCCGAAGTGGAGAACCTTACAGAAAGAAGAATCAAGATACTAAGATCTGATAATGGAGGAGAATATACATCCAAAGAGATTATAGCATTCTGTAATGAATTTGGGATTAAGAGGGAGTTGATAGTTCCATACAATCCCGAACAAAATGGAGTTGCAGAAAGAAAGACCGGATCCATTGAAGAAAGTGTAAAAATAATGTTACACGATCAAGATCTACCTAAGTTTTTGTGGGGTGATGCAACAAAGACATCAGTCTCATTCAAAATCGATGTCCTCACATATCTCTAAACAACAAGACTCTAGAAGAAGTGTTCGCTGGGAAGAAGAAATTTGTCGATCATCTCTGAATCTTTGGATGTCATGTATATATTCATATACCAAAGGACAAAAGAAAGAAGAAGGATCCTTCCGATGTGAAAGGTATATTTGTTGGGTATAGTAACTCATCGAAAGGCTATAGAATTTATATGAAAGATGGACATCATATTGAAGTTCGCTGTGATGTCATATTTGATGACAGCATAACATTCAAGAAATCAAAAGAACTTTCTATAGATTTTGATGACAAAGAACTTCCTATATTTGAGGAAGACTTTGACAAGAAAGGAGAAGGATTTAACCATGAGAAAGGACCTAGTGAACCTATTCAACCTGTGGTCATTCACGAAACAAGGAAAAGGCCTAACTGGTTGAAGTCTACACCACTTGATGCCAAAGGTCATGGGGAAACTCAAGGATCATTTAGAGAAAGTAAAATACCCAAGAGATATTATGGGTATGCTGCATAGATGGCTAAATTAATAGAAGCAGAACCATCCACCTTTGAAGAGGATGTAGAACATCGAGAATGGAAAGATGCCATGAATGAAGAATATCAATCTATAATGAATAATGGAGTCTGGGAGATTGTACCTAGGCTTGAAGACAAATCTGTAGTTACTTCCAAATGGATCTATAAGATCAAGCATGCAGTTGATGGAAGTATAGATAAGTATAAAGCAAGATTTGTGGCAAGCAAGTTCTCTCAACTTGAAGGGATCGACTATGAAGAAACATTTTCTCCAACAATAAGATATACAACGATTCGATCATTAGTTTCTTTCGTAGCATCGATGGGATGGAACATCCACCAAATGGATGTCAAGACTGTGTTTCTGAATGGCACTATAGATGAAGAAGTTTGCATAGAACAACCCTTGGGATTTGAAATGAAATATAGGAAGGCATATGTTTGCAGATTAAAGAAAGCATTATATGGCTTCAAGCAAGCACCAAGGACATGGTATAATATGATGGATGCATACCTTCATAGGTTAGGCTTCACGAAAAGTTTTGTTGACTCAAACCTCTATATTAAGGTTGTAAACAATGAACCTGTAATTATTCTTCTGTATGTAGATGATCTTCTCTTGACAGGTGTAGAAGGTCGAATTGAAGAATGTAAGAAGCAAATGGCAACAAAGTTTGACATGAAGGATCTTGAGCTGATGATTACTATATGGGACTAGAAGTCTGGCAAGAACCTAATGAAGTTTATTTAGGTCAAGGAAAGTATGTGATCGAGATACTGAAGAAGTTCGACATGATGGACTATAAAACTATGACCACTCTGATGATCACAAACTTGGAAAGTCGAAGGATTTCCAAATCAAGCCCTGCGGATCCCTCCAGGTATAGACAATTGATTGGCTAATTGATGTACTTGGTGAATACTCGACCGGACATATGTTTTGCATGAAATGTACTCAATCAATTCCAAGTGGAGCTGAAGCATGATCATTGGATAACAACAAACATATTATGAGATATCTAGGAGGAACCATCAACTACTGCCTGAAATATGATAGAAGGAATGATGTTCAATTGACTGGTTATATATATTTTGACTGGGAGGGAGTGAACAAGATGGAAGAAGCACTACGGGAGGATGTTTTGGTCTAGGATCCTCTATGGTCTCATGGATGAGAAAAAAGCAAGACATCATTTCTTTGAGTAGTGTTGAAGATGAATATGTTGCAACATGTGAAGTTAGCAGGGATGCAATTTGGTTAAGGAATCTTCTATCTGACTTGTTTGAAGGACCAATGAACCCTACAATGATACGTTGTGATAACACCAGTTGTATTCGTTTGTTGAGGACCCAGTGTTTCATGGGAAGACAAAGAATATCAAAAACAAGTATCACTATATACAAGAGCTAGTACAAAATGGTGTGGTGCAACTACGATATATCTCCAATGATGAGCAGGTAGCTGACATTTTGACGAAATCACTTCCAAACAAGAAGCTTGTATACTTAAGGGACAAGCTTGGTTTGGTGCATTTGTCCTCCCTAATTGAGAATGGAGGATTGGGTAACCATCTGTAATTCGATACTCTTTGAGAATGTGATAGGGCATTCAAGATAAGAGTAGCAGTGGACCGATATTATTTGAGGATTAGCTACCCAAGATAAGAATAGTCCAATGGGAGGTCATACTCTGTGAACACCCGACTGGGGTATGTACCTTAGAGAGACAATGATGATGGTGTCTACACATCATTGGTCTCGCTAACATTGTGCTCCAATATTGTGGAGATATATAGTTGTTAGTCAAGGCTTTGCTATGTGACAATGCTAGTTATTATGATGCTAGACAGATGGGTTACCAATTCGACTCTTCTTATGAGATCTCTTCATATTGAGAATGACCATGTACTTCTTATGAATACCTCCCTAGTTAAGAGGGAGTGTTGAAAAATGTGTAACGAGGTTTGGTTTCATTAGTATGAAATGTATTATTGTATATATAAAATGAAAAAGAAATTATTATTATTATTGGAGCATGGGTTTCATGCTCAAGTTCTATTATTTTATAGGTCAAGCACCCATTGAGTACTTCTAGGTTTTGTCCTAGGTATATCAGTAATTGTCATATATTGAAGACCTTATGGGCACATTGTAAATTGTAAAAGAAAATTTATTTTGTCTTAAAAGTGTCAAAATACCTCCAAGATCAAGTTGCCCTAGTCAGCTGTCAAGTCGGCCTACATGAAGAGCCACGTCCACCCTTGAAGGAGCATATATATAAGAGGAACTCGTCCTCCATTTGGATCATTCATTCACTCATCTCTTATGTGAAGAAGGCAAAAGAAGAAAGTCGAAGAAGGAAGTGCGAAGAAGAAAAGGATGAAAAAGTTAAAGTGTTTGGGTCTCTCTCCATTCTTCTGGAAGTGTGAAGTTAGGGTTTCTACACTAGGATAGTTTGAGGTTTGATTTTGGAAGAAAAAGAAAAGGAAGGCAAGCGAAGGTCTCTTGGGGCATCTTACTAGCCCTAGGAATCAAGTCAAGGAAAACAAGGTCAAGGGAAAGGCAATTAGAGGGAGATCGAAGTCTCCTAGAGAAGCAACAACAATTGCAACAACTGTTGGGGAGTAAAATTTCAGATCTACTGGGAGGTCGAAGATATTTCAGTAGGAGGCCAAGGAAGACTTGATCTTGGAGGGTATTTGTCTAAGTCTAGGTCATGGTATTCGTCAATTGAAAGATCTGAAAGATAAGAAGAGATTTTACGGGTTTTCCCCTCAAGAGGAGGGGTTTTGGTCCTAGCTTGTAACCTATATATTGTGTCATTGTTCTTATTGTTTTGGTAGTTGTTTGATGTATTGCACATTGGAATAAGAAAGATCAAAGATAATAAGTAAAAAGGTAACACAAACAATGATCAAGTTAAGAGAATTAACATATACATTGCCCTATTGAACTCTCAACAAGAAATAATAATGAAATCACAACCATATAAACCACATATAATCCAGTATAATACTCATAGAAATACAAGGAGAAATAACCTCATATTGATGAAACAAAATTCAATCCCGGGGATGGGACTTACACGTTCCACCCGACCGTAGAATGGTTGAGCCAAATCTCTCTTCAACCATTCACCCTCGTGCCATATTCCAAGCATGAATGTGGGATCTCATAGAACACATCAATCCAAAACCATCCAGGGCTTCCAGAGGCCATCCACCTCAACCCATCAAACAGTGATTCCACCTTACGGTCAGACATCACAAAACCATCATCAAATTGATCTCTATCCAAGCCTTCTAGGGCTTCCAGAGCATTTTTCCAACCAATGCTTCGAGGATTAGTAACTCAACCCACAACTTTTACCAGTCTTCCAGAGCGTTTGTCCAACCTTAGCTTCCACGACTAGTAACTCAACCCACCAAGGGCTTCCAGAGGGTTTTTCCAACAAAGGCTTCCAAGATTGGTAACTCAACCCAAGTTTTTATAGGGCTTTCAGAGCGTTTGTCCAACCATGGATTCCAGGACTAATAACTCAACCCAAACTAAGGAAACATGAGAACCAACCAAAGCAAAACAAGGAAAACAAATCCACAATCACCATGGCTATCTAGGAAATGGCAAAGCTAGGCAATCCACTGTCAATCCCAACCATTCTTCATGCCCATGTCAGATCAAAATCAACAAACCACATGCATATGCCATGCATGCCAAAACTAGTAAGGAAAACATACATGCAACTCGGTACCTGCAAGCAAAATGTGATGTAGCTGTTGATCTCGATGTCCTCTTGCGCTTTCATTGGGGAAATTGAGGTCTAAAATGGGCCTCCTAAGAAAAATGTTCAACCAAAATAAAATTCGTAAAAACCAATATGATTCAAGATGATGATGTCAACCATGGCGGGTGATTCTCCATTTTTGGAGTAAAAAAATACAAAGATTAAAAATAATAAAACTACTTTTTCAACTCATATTTTCAACTTATCTCCA
Organism: Pinus taeda; assembly: GCA_000404065.3. Taxonomy (NCBI): domain Eukaryota; kingdom Viridiplantae; phylum Streptophyta; class Pinopsida; order Pinales; family Pinaceae; genus Pinus; species Pinus taeda. The sequence continues at coordinate 110,165 of APFE031274074.1, read as the reverse complement.
TAAGATTTTACTCAAATTTTGAGCAGGAGTACTTGTTGGATGCAAAATTTAATTCTTTATCCAAGGAGCACCCATATTGCATATTTTCAGTTGACCCTACTACACTAAAAATGAGAAATACATAAATAAATAAATAAATAAAAACGTGATTGCAACCACATTTTTTACGTATTTCTCATTTTTCGTGTAGAAGGGTACATTGAAAGTATGCAACATGTATACGCCTTGGACGAGGAATCAAATTTTGCATCCAATGAGTGTTTTCACTCGAAATTTGAGTAAACCCATAGGGAGATAAGTTGAAAATTCTAGTTGAAAAAATAGTTTTGTCTTTTTTTCCCTCTAAAATTTGATGATGTAATCTAATCTTATTTTATTATTTCCACTATTATTTTATAATTTCCTTACGAGGCCCATTTTAGACCTCAAAATTCCCCTAATGCCTGCTCTTCCTTTGCCTTCTTGCTCCAAGAATCAAAGTATGTTACACCCTCCAAGAGTGCTCCAAGAAAACTCTAAGTTTCCAAGAATATGACAAAGAGAGAATAATGAGAGAGCTCGAAAAATGAACTGGTAAAAGGTTACCAACTGATCCTTAGAAGCCTTTTTATGAATGAGGCCTTTATTTGCTCCATTTTCCATTATTTTCCTTCATTTTCCTCTTCACATGCAACCTGTGACCTTTCACCTCCCTTTTCTCCTAATTTCCATTGTTTTCATAAATAAATGTGTCAAAAATGTCATTTTGCCTTTCCAAAGCCTTAGCCATTGTCTTTGCCAATTTCCTAGCCATTAATAGCCAAATGAACACCCACACTAGGATGTCTTGCCTAACATCCAGCTTGGAATAAGTGTCCCATCCACTGTGGTTATTATTTTTGCCTTTATTAACTTTTATTACATGAAATTTTCACGAGGGCTATTACATTGATCCCACCAAGTTGTGACATTATCTTACTTTATTTGTTGTAGGTCACAACTAGTATGATAGTGCCTATCCTTCATAGGTTGCTCTAGTTAGCATTCATTTTTCTATTTGGTGTCCATGCTACAATCATTTGTAGGCACAAGAAACCTCATTAGCCTCACCATGACTAATCGTTGAGTTGCATACATCTCTCTTAATATTTTCTTCTGGCCATGTCCCAAAGGGGTTATCATCATTATTTATGTTGCTTAATGGTTGCATATGCATATTACTATTAACATATTGGTGCACATTACTTAATGGTTTCATGCATATTTTTGCTAATGTCCTGGTGCACATTGATTTTTTAGCTCATTTTGTAACATGGTATTTATCGCTTCCACTATTACAAAGCCTTGTAACCAAGTGTAGTCCTAAGGGAACTCAAGAAGATCACCCAATGTCACCCTATTGATGCTTCCTATCACTTTAGGTTGACTCTTTTTTTGGCATGAGGACATTGTAGAAAAGATGGTTTAAGATTTTATTTTTAAGTAAATGGGTGAAAGAATGGACCAATGTCAATCCAGTTTTGCAATGGAGTCATGAGCAAATCAAGAGGCGTTCAATAGTGTCAATAGAGGAAAAAATAGGTTGTTATTAACATGCTCCAATCAACCACAACCTTTTTTAAATGCAAAAAATAAAGAGAGGGCCCTTCCAAAGCTGCACCTTTTTTACAATTACAAATCAATAGTAATAATGTGCAACCATGAATTAAAAAAATAACATTAGTTTCCCAAAATACATAAATGAGAACAATAAATAAAGTATTGACCAATGACAAACAATAAGTCATGAGAAGTATTTAACCTCAACCTTATTCCTCGTTGGAACAAAATCACACCTTTTCAAAAGATGATTACAACATATTTAGAAAGGTAATTAAAGTAATTGGATTTAAGTGATGAAAATATAAAAGAAGAAGATGAACCTCACATAGAAATTGCCTTTAAATTTCCTTGATCCAACTAAATATTCAACTAAACGCTAAGACTTCTTCACATTTATTTCACACCCCTTGGTACATGAATATCTTAATATTTATATGCTTCTTCCTTGAATAATCCCTAATTAAAATGCTCCTCCATGAAGGCTCTTTAAGGTTCGATAAGTCAACCCAAGAGCTACATGGAAGCTCCCAAGGATAGGGTGCACCTCCCGAAGAGCTACATGGAAGTTCCTAAGGATAGGGTGCACCTGTCAATCACTTAGATACCTTTTCCTCTTTCCACAAGAGAGCTTCCACATTAATGATCTATTTCTTCATTGGATTTTAATTTAAAGTTTTTTGTTCTCATTGGTTTAGTGCCGACCTATCTACAACTTAAAACTAATTTTTATTAGTCGACTTTTCCTTCCATGTGGAGCCCCTCCCAAAATAGTCTAACTGTTAGACGCTTTTGCCTTTGTTGTTATAATTAGATGATACAATTTTTGGCAAGATCATAAATTCTAGTTGTATAAAATGCATTTTTGAATGAATAAATAGATTCAACCCTTTGAAAATCCTTGAGACACTTAAATTTTGCATATTATACAACTACAATTTGTGATTCCAAGTGCATTGAATTTTTTTGCTTTTGCATTCCTACTCCTACATAAATGTTATTTATTATACATGGTATAAGGCATTCAATTTTGCCTTTGACTAGTATTAGTTTGTCTTTGACCAAAAAATTATAACGCTTATCTATAGTTTAACATTAGGAATTCAATTTATTTTTTTTGCTCAAGCAAGAGACGGTCCTTCTATTAATTTAGGTAAAAAATATTTTACACATGTTACAACAGATGCCCAGAGGCACAAACTTCCTCAAAGGGGAGTGAAAAAAACCCAATTTACCCAACAAAAACCTCCAAAATCATACAGAGACAGAGCCTAGACTACCCTGGAACCAAGAACGGGCTAGTGGATCCAAGGTCCGCTCCCCAAAACCGACCGAGGAGCAGTCTTCAAACAATCCGACAGTCAAGAAATGACCCACGCAGGGGCGAAGTCACAAAGACACCCTAAAGTTGCCTGATCAACGCTAATCGTTGATCTTCTTTTCCTGATCCAACGACAGGAGTCCATATCATGTGGCCTAAAAGCCCACTAAATACCTTGCAATGAAGGCGGTTTGCTTTTTCAGTCCTCCGCCACGTGTTACATCTTGAATGGAATCGCTGGCTTTTCCTTAAAACTGTCTTTGGTTTGGAAGGTGCCCGATGAAGGTGGGAAACCATTAGTGGTTTTATCTTTTCGGCTCCACCAACATACGCACCAAAAGGTGGTTGTTGATCTTCCCTCTCCAGATCTGATGGCCATAGATCAAATCAGACCACCCACCTGCACACGAAAAACCTTAAGGTTGCACGATCAACTCTGATCGTTGATCTGTTCCTTTTGATCCAATGGCTGGAGTCCATATCGCGCAGCTTAAAAAGCCCACTGAATACCACGCGATGAAGGCAATTTGCTTTATCGGTCCTCTGCCATGTGTTGATTCCTGAGTGGAATCACTGACTTTTCTTTAAAACCGTCTTTGGTTTGGAAGGCGCCCGATGAAGGTGGTAAACCATTAGTGGTTTTATTCTGTTGGCCCCACCAACCTGCATACTAAAAGGTGGTCGTTCATCTTCCCTCTTCAGATTTGACGGCCACAGATAAAATCGGATCACACACCTGCACACGCAAAACCTTAAATTTGCATGATCAACTCTGACCGTTGATCTATTCCTTTTGGATCCAATAGCTGGAGTCCATATCACGCGGCTTAAAAAGCCCTCTGAATACCGTGCGATGAAGGTGGTTTGCTTTATCGGTCCTCCGCCACGTGTTGATTCCTGAGTGGAATCACTGGCTTTTCTTTAAAACCGTCTTTGGTTTGGAAGGCGCCCAATGAAGGTGGTAAACCATTAGTGGTTTTATTCTGTTGGCTGCACCAACCTGCATGCCAAAAGGTGGTCGTTGATCTTCCCTCTCTAGATCAGATAGCCACAGACCAAAACAGACCACACAACTGCTCACGAAATACCCAACGATGAAGGCAGTAATCACTGTCCAACCATCTCCACGCGTCGCCTTCTGAATGGTATCGCTTGTCTTTTGTGAAAACTTCTCTCGGGTCAGAGGTTCCAGGCAGTTTTGACCCCAGTAATCTCTCCCATTGCCATCTTTGTCTTCCGTGGAAACATTCCTCTTGTGAACAGTTATCTTCTATCTCGATAACCTACTGTGCATCTCCGCTAAAAGGCCGTCTGAAGTGAACTTATCCTTCATTTTCATGGAGTAAAATTCTGTCTCTTGATTTTTCCTGATACTACTGTCGGTCGTTGAGGGCCCTGGATGAGCATCCCTCCTTCAACCTGTCATCTTTTACCTCCTCCCACCAACAACACAAGTCGATATTTTTGTTTCGTACCCCCTCGTTGGCAAGCCAGTTCGCAACTTTGTTGGCTTCCCTGGGAACATGCACCAACCTAAGAGTTCTGAGCACTCTTAGGTGTGCTTGAATTCTTTGGTAGACTTGTAGAAGCCGCCAGTGTTCTGAGATTTTCTCTGGAGAAGCGCCAACATTTATCCTCTTCACTGAGTTAATGACTAGTTCCGAGTTAGCCTCAATGATGACATTGTGAATGTTGTACTTGAGCAGTATTTCCATGCATAATTCCATCACCATGAGCTCAGCCATATTGTTGGTTGCCTTTCCTAGATAACTGTGGAAGATGACTTGTATGTTTCCTTCCTTCCTCATAAACTGCTTCTCCCGGATTCCCTTTTGAGGCCCCATCTATGTTAAATTTTAAAAAGCCATGTGAAGGGAGTTACCATGAAGACTTTTCTGTAGAGGTATTCTTGTTGATCTGCATAGAACCCTAAGGGGGATGAACCTTGAGCTCTAACTTCTCCAATATTCTGGCCTCTTTTTGTCCAATGGGTTTTCCAGTAGCTGCACCTCCCAGGATATGAACAGTCTCTTTGAGTTGTTTAAGGATTAGCTTAAGGATGCTACTCAGCAGACTTGCTTTCTCCTTGAAAATCCTGTTGTTACGCTCCTTCCAAACATTCCAGAATATGAATCCTGGGGTCAGCATCCAGGCAAAGTTAATTATCTCATTATCCGAAAAAAAATTCCTCCAATTCTTCAAAGTAGTAGTGATGTCATTTACATTTTTGTCTGTCTACTCGAAGACTTCTCCTACCCAATTCCAAAGTATTGTAGTGAAAGTGCATCTATTCAGGAGATGATTTGTCGTTTCTTCCTGTCGTCCACATAAGTGACATCTCGAGGGGCCAACAAAGCCTCTTTTTCTTAGGTTATCCCATGTCAGAATCTTGCCCTGTTGAACCAGCCACTTGAACAGTTTGACTTTCATTTAATGAGGATTTTCCCAGATTTCTTTGCACGTCTTATCAATGTTTGGAAGGTTAAGCCCCGAATATATCTTTTTGGCTTCCTTAAGGTTGAAGAGACCTGCCTTGTTCTTTCCCCATCTTAGTTGATCGTCCAAGTTTGAGTTTAAGATTTGTCTCTTGTCTAAAAGACCTTTAAGGGCTATAGCTTGAGTCTGCAGCATGCCCATTCCATTGTAATCTAGAAGTTTCCATGTTCTCCATTTCTCATTGTTCCTTGATAGGTCTCAATAGTCACTTACCCACCTTAATCCTTTGTTGATGGTGTCGGTGTGAATGTCAGCTAATTCTTCACTTCGGAGATTGTCCTCTTGCTGCCAGTTATCCTCCCAGAACTAAGCCAGGTTTCCATTTATGATCTCCCAGAAACTATGATTTTGGACTAGGGCCCTGTTCTCCCATGCCCTATTCCAAATTGTAGAACCTTTTACTTGTCCTGTCATTCTGATTAGATTCTTCTTCTGCCGTTCTCTAGCATATTTTTGCTTCCAAAGTTTTGCCCAGAGGGCTTGTATTTATTTTAGCCATCTCCACCATATTTTGGCACCAAGAACTCTGTTAAGAATTCCTGGGTCATGAAGACCCAAGCCACCATGGGACTCAGGTTTGCATACTCTGTCCCATGCCACAAGGGCCCATTTCTTCTTTTCTTCACCTTTCCCCCAAAGAAAGTCTATCTGAATGTTTCTTATATTAGTAGTTACACCAGTTGGTGCTAGAATGGCAGATATCATATAGATAAGGATACTTTGGAGGATAGCCTTAGTGAGAATCAGTCTCCCTGCTATATTTAGTGCCCTATTTGTCCATTTGCTACTCTTATCTTTTAGCTTATTAAGAACAGGCTCCCAGATATCCTTGTGTAACGGTTTGTCAGTGAGAGGAACTTCCAGGTATTTTGCGGGCAGTGACTCCCTTTGAAAGCCCAAAATTTTGGAAAGATTTCTTTGTATGGAAATATCAGTATTGAAAAAGAAAATCTTTGATTTAGTAAGACTTACCTCTATGCCTGCTGCTCTAGCAAACTCACTCAAAATCTGTTTAAATGCTTTGGCTTCCTTGACAGTGGGTGTGCCTTGAAGCATAGTATCATCCACAAATTGCTGATGTGTCACCGTGTCCCCACCTTGAGTAAGTCTCAGACCCTGAATTATCCCTTCCTCCTTAGCAGCTCTAGTTGCTCTCCCTAACCCTTCCATCATTGGAATGAAAAGGAAAGGAGAAAGAGGATCTCCTCCTGAGACCTCTAGAAGGCTTGAAGGTTTTGGAAGGAGAGCCATTGAGAAGAATTGAACAGCTGGCAGTGGTAACTAGTGCCATAACCCATTTAATCCAATTGTAATCAAAACCATAGCATTTTAATATTGCTCTAATGTACGAGCAGCTAAGTTTGTCATAGGCCTTTGCGATGTCCAGCTGCATTATCATTCTTACCTGTTTGTTGGTAATGAGTGAATGAACCATTTCATGTGCTTGAATTATATTATCTAGAATTTGTCTTCCTTCCACATAGCCCGTTTATTTCTCTGACACTAGGGTTGGGAGGAGTGGTTTGAGACGGTTGGCAATGACTTTGGATATAATTTTATATATCACATTGCATAATGCTATAGGTCTACATCTGTTCGGAGAGGTGGCCTTTTCCTGTTTGGGGATTAAGGCTATGAAAGATTCATTGAGTGCCTTTAAGATCGTCTTAAATCTTCGAGAGTCTTCCACAACCTCCAGGATGTCCTGTTTCACTATCCTCCAACAAGCTTTGAAAAAGTCCACATTAAAGCCATCCGGGCCTGGTGCTTTCCCATTTTGCATCTCTTTCACGGCTTCCTCAATTTCTTCCTCTGTTACTGGTCTGTTGAGATTGTAATTATCTTCTCTGGTGACCAATTTAGGAATGCACTGAGTAAATCTTTTCGTAAACTGGTATCTGTCTTCCGGGGTTTCCTCAGTAATTTCCTGAAAATGTTGGAGTAGAACCTTCTCCATCTCTTCATGAGTGTTTCTCTCTATTCCATGTTGATCTGTAAGTTTCACAATTCTATTGTTGTTTCTGTGAGCTATGGTGGATTTGTGAAAGAATTTGGTGTTTCTCTCCCCTTCTTTAATCCATTGTACTCTAGATTTCTGTCTCCTGAATATTTCCTCTTGAGGACATCTGTTGTTCCACTCCTGCTGGAGTGACTCTGCCATCTCTTTCCTTTCATCTGTATAACCTTCTATGATAATAATCTGATTTATTTCCTTTAGTTTCTTTTCCACATCTCCTAGAGCTTTGAAGATGTTACCAAATTCCTTTTTATTCCATTCTTTGAGTCTGCCTTTAATGTGTTTGAGTCTGCAATGTAGAAGGAACATCTTTGTACCTTGAAGGTGTAGCTCTTCTTTCCACCATTTTTCAATGTTTGTGAGGAAATCTGAATGTGTAAGCCAAGCGTTCTCAAACCTGAAGGGGATGTTCCTTGGTTTACCAAAAAGAGAAGCTTCCAATTAGATAGGCCAGTGATTTGAACCCCCAAAAGATAGTATGAGTGCAGTAATGCTGCTTCCCCTGAGAAGAAGTTCCTCTGAAACAATAAATCTGTCCAATTTGGAGGCTACTTGGGTAGGGCCCCCTCTTTTGTTATTCCAAGTGAAGATTCCATTGCTTGTTTCCATATCAACCAATTTCATGTTGGTGATGAAGTTCTGGAAGGCAACTGAGTCTTTACCGAGTGTTCTAGTTCCTCCTTTCTTCTCCATGAATGATTTTGTTATGTTAAAATCACCTCCAAGAATCCAGGGTAGCGCTGGGTATCTCTTCTTCATATCCTCCAATGTTGTGAGGAGTTGAAGTTTGTCCTCCATTGGCTGCGGACCATAGACATTGGTGATCATGTAACATTGTCTGTCACCCACCGGTTGGAAAATCAGAGAAAGATGATGTTTGGATGCCTCCGCATCAAACACACCAAATTTCTGTGGATCCCATAGAGTGAGAATGCCACCAGCAGATTTATTTGCCTTAACTTCAAGGTATTCATATCTATTTAACCATTTGCTATGTTTTTCATGGATCCTCTCCACTGAGCATTTTGTTTCCTGTATGAATACTATGTCAGGTTTTTCCTCTCTGATCCTTTTACCTAGATTCCTCTGTTTTCTTCTACTCCCTAGTCCTCCAATGTTCCAGGTTGTGATTTTCATTGAGGTGGGGTTATAAAGGAGTAACTGGAAAGGTCTTTCATCCTTCCAGAGTCAATCATGAGTTTTCCACACTCCAGTAGTAGTTATTTCTGTCTTTTTCTTCCCCTCCTCTTGCCTGGATTCTTTGTTAGTTTTCTTGTTATTAATCATATTGAGGAAGTCCCTTTGTTTTCCTGGTTGTCATGTCCTCGTTTGACTCCTACAGCTGTTTGATGTGACTTGTTAAGGAATATCTATTGGACCTTGTCCACATCCTCCTGAGGGATGGAGTTTACTCCCAGGTTTCCTCCTTGTTCTATAAACTTTTCCAGCTCTAGGTTCTCCCTTTCCAGGATCTCCTGTAAGTCTTGATCCTCTGTACCACTTTCACTTTGAGTCATTTCCTGGTCTTTTTCTATTTCCATGGTATTCAAAGGGTTCTTCGTATGTTCATTCTGTCCCTTAGTGAACTCCATGCTGGTCTCTTTTCTTTTCCCCCTTGCTGTCTGATTCTCTGTACTCTCTTGATCACCTCCATCTGCTTCTTTTTCTCCTAAGATCTAAAAACTATTGTAACTTTTTGTTTTGTTATCATTCGCAATAGGGTTGTTTTGTGTCTTCCTTCCCCCTCCTTTTCCTTTTCCTCCTACTTTGGTGAAACCTGTCTGGTCTTTCCCTTCGCTGGTAAGAGTACAGTCTCTGGAGAGGTGCCCATGCTCATGACATTTGTGACATCTGAACAGGATATGTTCATAGTTAACTGTTTGAACCCATTCCTCATCATAGACTTCTAGAATGACCTCATCTGGAAGGGCTCTTGATAGCTCCATCTCCACACATATATGGGCATAGGATGTATATTTTCCCCGTAGAGTTGCCTCTGAATGTTTTAAGAAATGACCTAATTTATTGCCTATAACTTTTAAAGACTCTGGTATCCAGTAATCTAAAGGTAAGGAGTATAGTCTAATCCATACTGGTATTAAAGTAAGGTTTCTCGTTCTGGCACGAAGTTCATCGTCCATGGCCGCATGTAGAGACCAGCAGCTGCAAAGAAGTATGGTCCTCCTTCAAAAATTCTGTCTCTGTCTTCCATGTTCGTAAACACCACAATAAAAAAACCTTTGGATCCAAGATGTATATTTAACTCCCCCTTTGGTTTCCAGTTGTATTTTATCCAGGTGTACAACGCTTTCTCTAATGGCCAGATTCCCATAAATTTGCATATGATGGCATAGTTTGCCATGTGATCCCTGTGTGCTTGTAGAGTTGGATCATTCAGAATAACCCGAGGTTTAGTTATGGTCTCGGGTTTACAGGGCCCCATATTGGCTTTGTTCTTTGTTCCCTGACCTCTGTCTTCCTCTTTCTCCTCTTGACGATCTTCTTCGTGGGTCCCTTGATCTGCATGGGTTTTGCTGCCTTCCGCCTTCTTAGTTTTGGTTTTTTTTTGTCTTGACCTCCAATGGTTGTGGAGGTTTGTTCTTTTTCCCTCCTCTTCCTCTATTTGCTACCATATTAGTGTAGGAGGGAGTGGAGCTCCCTCCTCCTTGTGCCTCCATGGGTGCTTGTTGCCCTCTGTCACTCGCTTAATTAAACCCTAGAACTCTCTGCGGAGTCCTAGTTTCTTCCTTTAATTCTCTTTAAAAATAAAATAAAAATCATCTCAGGAATTCAATTTTTATTATTATTTAAATTTATTTTTTAACGTGATTGGTTGAGGTCTTATATGGTTTCTTTAGAATTTTTCCATTTCTACTAGCTACTAATTTTTTGTCTTTGTTTTATTTTTTATTTTTTTAACTTATTATTATTATTATTATTTCTATTTTTTCATGAATTATAATTTTTCCCAATTTTCCATTAATGTTTGATTTATTATTTAAAAACAATTTTATAATTTTAATTATAACAGTATATATATTAATAAAACAAACCCACACACAGATTAATTGTATGTTAATATAACATATTAATTAATCATATTTCTTAATTTTAGGTGATGACATTTAATAATACAATATTTTATTAATTATTTGATTTTTATATTGAAATCTTTGCCTTTATTATTATTTTTTTTAATTAAACTATATTTAAACTAAGCCATAGATACTAGCTACTATATAACTTTGGTTTATTCCTAATATGGATAAAACAAAATTTCAATCTATCAACATATCTTTAAACTCATCTTTCACCATTTCAATATATCTTTAACCTTATCAGAACAAGGGCGTTCTCCAATTTTGCACATTAAAAAGCTCCCAACCAAAAGATATATAATAGAAAACGATCCACAATACTTTGGACTTATGTGCACATCGATATGATGGAACATATTCGATATCTCATGCCCCTTCGGTCTTGAATCAATTCCCTAGCCACAAAAAACACAAATAATAAAGCTGAAATCAAATCTTCTGAATTTCTGGGTGATGCATAATTGGCAACTACCCCTGGATCCTTGTGCATCGTATTCCTACTTTGCTCTCAATTTATGTCACAGCTCATATTTTGTCAATCCAGTCGCAGATGTAAAAAAGGTTGGTCTACCATCAAGCAGTTGGGTGATAAGGTTGCATTAATACAGAGATTATCCCCTCACGAGTCACATTGGGTGTGGATAAGAATAAGTACAAGTTCTAGGTAATTTTGACAGCATACATGTAGTACATAAGCTAGCCACAGGGACAGCTACAACTTTCTGCAAGCAGTGTTCCACCCAAAATGAAACAGATGATATATGAGTTGTAAATGTGAAAACAGGAAGAAAGAAATATTAATACTCATATGCATAAAGAACATTTTTTTTAAGAAGAGAGATAGAATCCGGACCTGTGAAGCTTTCAAAACCGGATCAATGACGGGTGCAGTGTGCTGAATCAATGAATGAATGGGGTCTACCAAATGCATATTGAACTTAATTGCTAAACCTTGCCGCCTAATTCTTCAAACCATTGGGAGGTCCAACCATTCATATACAAATTTTCGAATCATCGTAGTTTTCAATTTCATTCCACAGTACGGATTTTGCCAATAGAGGTGCACACATAAATAATACCTATATCAGTGGTGTAGACGTCAAAAGAGGGAAAATATTCAGACTGATACACAATTATTCCCCATTCATTCAATAAGAGAGATACAGAGTCTGGACCAGTGAAGCCTTCATGTTTTGATCAATGATGGGTTGATGCAACGTTCTGAAGCAATGAACCAATTGCGGTCTAACAAATGCATTCTGAATTTCCACAGTGAAACCTGCCCAATTATTCAAATTACCAGGTGGTCTGCCCGCACCGGCGGTTCATCGATTTTTTGTTATCATCGTGGTTCATCAGCCTAGCCCTTCGCTCATGTTGCTCGTTGGAATAAGGTCTGTGACAATAACGACAGAAGTATATAAAAGAATAATAATATTAAACAAACAACCCTTTATTAAAAAGAATAAAAATAAAATGGTACTTTAATATATTCTACGTAGAAGATTGTCTTATATATAAGCATCTCAAACTTCAAAGGGCGAATTGGGTTGAGGCTGAAGTTAGGGGCCATGGAATTATTGGAGTTTCTGCTGCTGTGTGCATGCACTCAATCATTCGGAAGCGATATACCATCAAGCAGCCAGCCTATTCACTCCGAAGATCTAATCTCAGACACACCACTTTCTTCGATATTCCTAGTGCTTTGTGCAGTCCTCTACACAGCCTCATGCCTCCCACAAATGGGAAGAGAATGCTGGAAAGTCCCCAGAAACAGCACTGCATGGGAAGGAGTTCAAAATCAGGCTCTCATGGATGCTCAGACCCGGGATACAGAATGGCGAAAGACTTATAGAATGGGATTTGCATCCCTCACATACTTGACAGAAGAAATCAGGCCCTATATTGAAAACCCAAATACAGATTTCGTCCGAGAGCCTGTTGATGTCAAGAAGGCAGTTGCAATGGTGATACACAGGCTTGCACATGGAGAATCCCCAAGGAAAATTGGGGATTTATACAATCTGGGGGCCTCTACAGTCATCAAATACACTAAAATCATCACGGGGGTGCTGGCGAACAGGAAGAAATTGTACTCAAAGTATATTGTGATTCCAACTGAAGAGAGAATTCGGAGGTTGAGTAGCAAGTTTGAGTGCAGTATTGGGATTCCGAATGTTAGTGGGGCAATAGGAGGAACCCACATCAAGCTTCAGCTTAAGCCCAGGAACTCGTATAGGCCTGCGGATTACTGGTGCTCTCATGGGTTTTACAGTGTTCTTCTGCAGGGGGTGTGTGATGCCGATAAGGTGTTTTGGGATGTCTGCTGTAATGCACCTGGTGGATTGGATAATTCAACCCATTTGAGGGCTAGTAGTATATGGGGCAGGCTCAAGGATGGAGAGATTTTACAGAAGCCAGAGATTCATACGTCAAATGGGGTCTGCAGGCCTGTCATTATAGGTAATAGATCGTATCCTTTAATGCCTTTTCTCATTATTCCTTTCAATGTGGGCAGTAATGAGGCAATCAGGGAGAACCAGTTTGATGAGGATCTTCTCAGAGGCCAAGCCAAGATTGGTAATGCTTTTGCTGTTCTGAAGAACAGGTGGAAGATTTTGGAGAAATTGAATGTGGATGTGAAGTATGCTGCCCAAACAGTTCTTGCTTGTTGTGTGTTGCACAACTTCTGCCAGATTGCCGGAGAGCCGGAGCCAGATGAGCAGATAGATAACTCCCCGAATCAGGATTTCGTCATTCCCTATGAAGATGAAGAAGAAGCTATTCTTCAAACGGAAGGCAGAGAGGAAACTAGAAGAATCCTGTTTATTGAATGGCTTCGCAAGGGTGAGGAGGCAGGGCTGGAGAGAGCAGCAAGAAGGCAGAGATTGTTCTGATGGCTAAAACTGCACACTGGATTGAAGTACTATAGCAGAATGCACTCTGAGATTACAATGTATTTTGAGTGATATAATTAGGTGAAGGGTTGTTTAGACCTTATCTAAGTGCAGCAAAGGGCAGGGATATACTCAACCGAGGTAGAAGGGTTGGTTATCACTTACCTTCTAGCGCTTGACCAATGGCACAAGAAGCAAACGGGTATAATAATATTGAAAAATATGAAGAGCTAAGTGATCTAATTAGGGTTTGACAAGTACCTCTTATTGGACGAAGATTGCTTTCTTGTAAGGCCTCAGATTGCAGGGTCTCTGCTATGTAATAAGCTAGATAAGAACTTTTCCTTCACATTTAATTCAGAAAGTGTGGAGGTATGATGATTTCTTTGCTCTCCTTATTCTATACAAATCAAATTGCTCTTCTTATCTTCAAAGATGTATTTGTGTGCTTCTGTACTATAGAGGTGAGCATTCCTATCTGGGATTGTGTGATTTGTTGTCGTTTTTGTGAGAGCTTATATTTTGATTTTGATTTGGCAAAGCTTAAGGCTTAAATACGAGTCCATGCTTATTAGGCAACCATATTCTTACCATGGCTTCAAATCGACACACTAGACGCATACAGTTTTTCATTCCGTAGTCCATCTGTTTACGTTTAATGCATAAGGTCCTACTGACCCATTGCACTTTCCAAAAGGATCCAACAGAGTTATCTGAAAGGACGGGGCGGGGGAGCGCAGTGTGGACAATGAATTCTCATTACTCTGTGTCTGCAATGCCCTGAAGAGAGGGCAGGACCCTACTTGTACATGCATAAGCTCATAGTTTTCTTGTCTAAGAGAAAAAGAGTTTACAGACTGTGGAGACTTCCCAATGAATGGGCACCCATGTTCCCGCAGTTGTTGGAGCAACTGTGCATCATTAGATAAAATTATTTTGTAGGTAACATGAACACTTTGGAGAGAGAGATAGAGAGGGGTGTGTGCACTTAATTCATTAGTGGGGCTGTAACATCCCAATTATTTTCCTTGCAAAATTTGTAATGAAAATTGTTATAAACTATGCATGGATATTTTTATTTTCTGCTATACTGATCACCATGAGGTAGATATAGCAGGATGTTGTCAACATTGTAAATATTTTTACTTTTGTAGTTAATAAAATGATAATGACCAATACCAACAGACATGAGCATTAATAGGGGCCATGATATTACAAATGGGAAAGGTAAGTGGGTCTAAGGGGTTTATATTTTACTTTATTATTCTTCCTATCTAACCTACCTTATCAGCTTCACTTTATTTAAGATGAGCAGTTGAGAAAACCAATTCTGAGAGTTAAGCCATCACTTCTACGCTTTGGCAAGGTGTCTCCCCTACATTCGTGGAACAAGAATAAGTAGTGGGGGTACTTTTTGTTAGGGGTGATGCATGGGAAATTCGAATGGGGAAAGAGGTTGGAGAAAAAGAGAGAAAAGGAGGAACTTTGGATATGAGCAGGGCAGAAAACAATGTGCCAAGATGATATAGATCAGACCAGCCATGAAAATAGGCCATATATTTTTACTGAAAGACCCATGAAACCAAGAAATGTGGAAAGAAGTTTTATGACATTAGCTAGACCTTTCTATAACCTCAGTAAAATGCATTAGGAGGAGAGACTTCTGAGGGACTGAGAAGCAGAGAAGGGAGTCTTCTTGTGTTGTGGGGGGTACATAACATAGTTGCCTGAAGCTGCTTTGTCTTTTGCAAAACTTGGCAGTGGGAATTACCCTGGTTGAATCCCGTTAAGTTGAACCTAGAACTCATTTCCTAGTTTGCCCCAGTGATATCACAGTCTGGCTAGGGGGTGGAGTTCTACAACGAACTACCTACAGTTGGGTGCAAATCGCTCTATCTGCTTGGTTTTGTTGGACAATTCTGTCTCAGAATCGCTAAATATTTCGAAAGCTACAAATAATTTGTGTCCTCTTTTATTTGTATGATGAATTACTTCAAATTCTGGACAGTTCTTTCACTTAAATTAAATTCTTTTTGTGGTGAAATTTGTGCCTAGACTGTAAGACTTCAACTTTTTTAATTTAGGCTTGAAGTTTTGTCCCCTTAGTCATATGGGTCAACAGTGGCCATGATCGAGGGCCAGTAGATGAAAGGGGCTAAAGAGCGAAATCTGGCCTTTTTTCATTGGCCACCAGGAATTTTCCTCATCATTTGACAAAATCTAGATATTCAGAAGATTTGGAATTCGACAACTTGCCCTTTTCCATTGGTTGCTGGGATTCTTTCCCATCTTGTGATAGAATCTAGATATCTGGAGGATCTGAAAGTCTGCTTATCTGGATCCAGAAGTCTGAAAATCCGAAACTTTGTTAAGTTGTATTTTTTGGAAAAACCCAGATTTGGATGCCAACGGGGAAAATTGTGTGGGGAACACGTTGGGGGTCAATGTTGGCAATCCCAACCCTTACAGGTGAGTAGGTGTTGATGTGGCATGTTGATGCAACATGATGACGTGGCGAGCTAACATGGCCAGGATGACACATCGATACAAAGTGACACGCTGTTGTGGTGGGTTAACATGGCAAGAAGTCAACATGGTTGTTGACGTGGTGTTTGTCGTGGCGAGTGACATGGAGAATGGGAGTTGTTTTAGGTTTTTCTAGATGTGGGATGTTTTGAATATTTGGAAATCCGAATATTGCCCCTCGTTGACGTGTCATTGATGATGTGGCCACAGAGGAGGTTAGTGCTAATGTGGAAGGGCAGAGAGTAGTCGCCATGCAGATGACATGGGTAACAAATGTTCCAGATCCAATATCCAAAAATCTGGATTTTTGGTTTAGTGACACTTTTTGGGTGGTTAATGATCCAAATGTCCAGGTATTCGGATATCTAGAAAGTTAACTCGTTGACCATAGAGGGAATCTAGAAATCCAGAGTTTTGTTTATTTGGTATTTTTGGAAACATTCAGATCCATATCTGAATGTTTGACCAATTGACTAAGCACCTTTTCCGGATCTGGAATCCGGAAGAATTAGAGATCGGTCGTAAGAGTGAGTAAATGCAAAATTTGGATCTGTATATGACTTGGCAAGCAAAGGCATTTGGCTTGCAGATGTGGCACGAAGCAGTGGTGACATGTGGGAAGATAGCCCTGTGTCAAATATATGCATGTTGACATGGCATGAAATGATAGACATCCATGTACAACATGTACAATATGGAAGAAGATACTTACAATAAAATAACACAAAATCGTCATAAAATCACCATCCATTGTCCAACAGACAGAATCATCCAATCACAATATACTCACCAAGAAAGATTTGTTCATTTAATGCCCCCTAACAACCAAAAGAGAAGAAACAAGCTAGTGCACACTACTCTCCAAGTGTGTGATATAATGATTCAAGGTTAAATTGACTTCCTTCTACTTATATGAGGGAAACCAACTCAATTTAATCCAAAATTAGACTAAAAGCCCTAAAAATAATATAATATGTGATTCAGTTGGATAGGTCACAAGTTGACCCTTAAAGATAGTTAACTCAATGATAAAACATAAAAACAATTCTGGTATAACCCACACACGTGAGATAAAATTCCTCCAAGGGTGATATCATCCTCTAAAAGGTGTTTCTCTTGTCAAAATGTGTCATGGATGACTTAAGGGGGTGCACCTTGTTGTTGCAAAATCAAGCAGGCCTTAGAGAGGGGTACCCTACAAGGCTAATACTAGACAAAGTGACAACAGTGGGGTGGTGGTCCAATGTCACCATAATAGCCAAAACCCCCTGCTCTTATGGACTTTCACCAATGCGAGGAGTCTTGGTGTAAGGTCACCTATGATGGATATTCTAAGGTTAAGGGTACAAGGTGACTACAATGCTTCTAGGGAAAGGCACAACTTAAGTTCAAGGTTCCATTAAAAGGGTAAGAGTGATTCACTTTCCCTAGAGAGACCAATTATATGCACACAAGACCTAGGGTTTTTTTAGTAGGTTGAGAGTTGGAATAGCCTAAGGCCAAGGTGAAGTGAAAGGGTTTCCTACAATGTGTTTCAACAATGATATGGCACATGAAACCCTTGAATAACCCCCCATGTTGAAGCTAGAACCAAACTAGGGTTTAACTTAAGACAAGTAACTAGGGAAAATAATTTTTTGTATGAAATTGAAGTGACTGCCTACCAAGAAGAAGTGATTTTGTGGCAATCACTCCCCTCTTGGTATTTAGACTCTCCAAACTTCGAAATCCTCCCTAGGAATTCGCACCGAGCCCTAGCTTGGCCACTTGGCCTTAAAGGGGCCAGATAAGGTCAAGAGAGAGAAAGAGAAAAGTTTGTGGGTAAAATGTTAGGCTCATCACCTACAAGGTTAGTGCCTAGTCCTAGGGTCAATGGAGTCTATATGCTCTTAAAATTGATTTAATCTGGCAAAGGAGTAAGGCTATTTTGATGCCCCAACATGAAAACCATAACTATCGCCTTTGTGGGGGATCAAAATTCACTTGGGAGAGCTAACATGAGATCACCAAGGGGATTGTCATTCACATATCATACTATGAGTAATGCATGCAATAATATGACTTAGTTTCCAATAAATTGATTTTCAACAAAGTTAGGGCACAAAATTACACTAGATCATCCATTCATTCCATACATTAGACTCGAAATAAGAAATTTGCAATAACAAGGCACTTACAAGACTATGCATGAAACAATCCATTTATTGATCCAAAGTGACTTCTCCAAAGACGAGCAAAAGCTCAAGATGATTTTCGTTCGCTCCATAGATCACATTTTTTCCAATAGAACAAGAGGCCGAGATCTCAAAGAGGCTGAATTATCCAAGTCCAAGTGATGATGATAAACAAAATGATCCTCTCCTCTATTTTTACGAGGAGGAACAATATCTAATTAGCCTAAAAGCCCCTAAACCTCAATTAAAATTACAATGATGAATTGGGTTACAAGCCAACCCACGAGCCGAAACATAAAATCAAGTGAAGTGCCCACACATATCAGCTGAAATGTTGACATTATCCATGCGTAGGGCTCTAGGAGGCATGCATTGAGGCTTCTTGGTGCCAAGCAAGGTGTAGAAGCCTTCTAAAATCATCCTCTGAGGGTTGGCCCTTATATTTCTGTCAATGTCAATCTGTGGACCCCAAAATACATCTTGGGCCAGCGAAGGTGGTTTCACGGGTCTCCAAATGGACATAGTGTCAATCTTTGCTCCAAACTTGAGGGCTTCCAAGGTGGTGCTAGCCCTCCCATGTTTCAAGGGGTGAGACCATCCTCATTTGGGCCTTGAATCAACAACCACCTCTCATGAAATGTTAAGCCGACTAGGGTTCTGCTGGGTTTGTTAAAAATGGTCAAATAAGGTCAAATTCCACTATAGACAACTCCTTTGTAAAAGATGATGACATTGGATTCCTCTTCTCGAGAGGACCTGAGGCACGATGGATTCTAACAAAGCAAAAATGTATTTTTGAAGTCAAGCCCACAATGTTGGTTTTGGTCAAGGTCGACCCCACAGTCATTTAGGCTCATGAAGCCCAAGCGACATGACTTTTGACCCACATTGACTTGTATAAATATAAGATGAGTTCACATTATGGCATCATCACACACATGATTTTCTCTTTCCTCTCATGATGGATTCGACTTTCTTTGGGCAACTATCTCTCTCCCACATGTGCGAATTTTTGGAGGACGAATTTCCTGCGACTTTTCTGCATTTGAATTTTCCAGTGCATAGAGCAGAGTTGACTAGCGTTGACTAGGCACTTTGAGCAACTGTTTGACTACGATTTTGATGGATTATTACTCTGCCAGCTAGGCCGCACTTGTGGGCACAAGAACTGAGGCAAACTGAGGTGTTTGACCTGCATTGACCGCAGGTCTGATGCAGGTTTGACCACAGACTGTTGACTGAGTTTTGACCAGACTTTTGAATGTTGCATTGACTGCATTTTGACTACCTAGAGAGAGTGAATTTCTTTCTCCTTTGATCGAAGAGATTGGGCTGATCTGATTGTTGACTGCTAACTAGTTAGGGTAGCTTTGACTGCTGCATTGACTACTGTTGACTTCTGCAGATGTGAATTTGACTTTTGGACAGTGGATTGGGATCATCTATGGCAAGTCAATCTATTGACTTTGACTAATGTATCATTGTACTTATGGATTTGTCTCTCTCTGAACACTTGATATTATCAAGAAGAAAAGATTTGTGGGTTTTCCCCCTTGTGGGGTTTTGCCCTAACTTTAAGCCTAAATCATGGTGTTCTCTTGTCTTAGCTTGTCTTCTGTGTTTATGGTTGTTGTTCTTTCATCAGTTATTGTAATATGATATTGATTAATGTGATTGCTAATGGAAATCTAATGGAATAATAATGGCTAATGGCTTAATAAAGTAACTGTCCTAAGCAAAGAAATGTTAAGCTAAAATTAACAGGGTCTAGGTACATCATCCCGAAAATTCATCAAATGTAAGGCAAAGTTCCAAAACGTTGTGGGTGTTGTGTGAAAATTCCTTGAATGCAACAACTGGAGATTTATCTTCTAACAGTTAGCAATTTATTTTAGATTTGAGACTTCTGTAGTATTCTTTTGTAGAAGAAGAATTCGGATTATCCACAGTAGTTTTCACAATTTGTTGATGTTTCGAATCCCAATGTGGATCCATCATCAAGACGATGCTTGAAGCTTTTCTTTCAAGAATTGTCCTGATGATGGATCCACTTTGTGATTTGAAACGTTGACAAATTGTGAAAACTACTGTGGATAATCCAAATTCTTCTTCAGCAATTTATTTGTCTTTGTTGATAGGTGGCTGCCATTGATGTCAACCCAAGCAGCACCAGGGGCTACCCCGATCTTTGCCGGCAAATTTGGCATGAAAATTTGTGGTTTCCTGTCTCCTAACCAACCTTATTAGATTCTCCTCAAAGAGATGTTTCTGATGATATGTGGTACCCCACGCAGTTCTTTACGGTTTGAAAGATATTTGCATTTTAAGTTGAGGACCCAGTTCTGTGGGCTAAATCCCCAGGGGGTAGTGACATTACACCTTATTCACCTACGGTTGTCAATATATGACAGGGATTCTCTCCGCAATCTCATTGTGTATAAGTTGAATAACTTCAAGAACCAAAGGCAATAAACCGATTATTGACTTCACAACCTAGGTAGGACCATATGCACTAAGCCAATCATTGATTTCAAAATTTTAGTAGGATTGAAATTTTTTCTAGACAAATATTAATAAGGGTTAATAATTAATTAAATGAAGGGTGATTAATTAGGTTCATGGGGGCATCATTCCAGGAGATATCTAAAAAAAATAAATGTAGCTTCATCCATAAGGCATCAAAATGTTTTGCATCAACAAGAAGGTATCTTTTCATCAGTAAAAAGCCCAATCTTTGTACCAAAAGCCTAGCGGCCTTCTTGCTTGAGTCTCAAGGCAAGTAAATATTAAAACATCAAGTCAAAATGTCAAATATAACTTATTGAATTTCTCCAACGGTCACCTATTGAAGCCCCTCCCTTGTCCAAGCCTTATCTATAAAAAAAGGTTTATTGTACCTTCATAACGTATGCACTTGCAATGAAATATTCTTAGTAAATAAGATCTGAAATTTTTGACAACCCTGTGGAAGTAACGAAAATCATTAGAGGGTAGGATTAGGAATTTTGGCATCTTGATTGTGTGGAGTTTGTTGGTTCTTGACCTCACAAATGAAAGCGAAATTCTTGTAAGCAAGCAGCCCTGGTCTGAAGGGAGAGTGAAGGTAAGAACAACAGGCAGTCATCGGCCTTCAAGTCTTCATCACAGTCCTTGGACCTGTGGTGGATCAATTTCAATTCTGGTTAGTTTTATGGTGTAAATACTATTGTTTTGCTTGTTTTAGAGTCGTTTTGTTCTGCTCCTTCAGTGCAGGTAAATGACAGCTCTCATCTAAAGGCACAACAAGGTACAACGATTAGGAGGTCATCCTCTTGTTGCTTCTTGAGGTTCGGTTTAGTGCAGAACTGTCCATTAAAGGGAGAGCGAAGAAGGTGTAACAAACAGACCTTGTCAAGAGCACAAACTACAATCTATTTTGGAAGCATAGCTACTGTAAACTCTTGAATCCATTGGCTGCGAGTTGAGAGTCATATTCATACCTGAAGTCTTCATTAAAATCTGCCATGAATACTTAGCAATTATTGGCTGCAAGGAGATCTGGTTAGAACTTGTAGTCCACCCCTGGAAGCTGTCTTAACTAGGCATTAAACAACTGCAATTAAGACTGATTTAGGACTGTGTCTATAAAGCTAGGAGTTTGCATATTTGTTGACTCTAGGATCATAGATCTGTCTAAGTCTAGGTAGGTCTGTTTAGAACTGCTTGTGTCATTTGTATCAATCTGTAGCACTAAAGTATACAACTAGTATTCAATGCAATACATCAGCACATCACAACAACCCAAGTTTGTTTTAATCATTGCAACATTATTACAATCATTATTATTATTATTAAACTGACTTGTGATTGCAGGCAAAGGTAAGTAATCAAGGTTGGGATTTATTTAGAGTTTTTCTTTTGCGTTGGGATGTATGGGAACCCTCTCTTGCAGGATTGACCATTACACTGAATGCAAGAACAGTGCTGGAACTCATTGAAGAATGAGCAGTGAAGTACTGAAGAAGAATTCAAGACTTGAAAGGACAAGAAGGCAGTGACAAAGAAGCAGAAGAATTTAGTAGCATTTGGGTCTGCCTATGTGTCATTTGTAAATATTGTACATCATTGTAATTGGGCTATTGCTCCTCACTTGGAAGCCTAAAGTTGCCTAGAGTCGAAGAAGGCAAAAGAGTCTTGGGATGGGACTTGTAGTTAGTTGAGTCAAGGGCATAGGTTGTAGTAATTTTGGTCAAGAAATTCATTGAAAATCTTATTGCAACGTGGATCATTGTCCTTGGTACTATTGGAAAATGTAACTATGTTTGGTCTTCAATAATGTACTTGAGCCATTATGTAATGTACTTGTCAAAAGAATAAAGAAAATAATTTGTATTATTATTATTGTGACTTATTAAAGCATGGGTTTCAAGCTTGGGTCACCATGTTTTTAGGTCAAAGTCCCCATTGAGGACTTCTAGTATTTACTCAGAGTCTAGAGTTATTGTGCATTTAAAGAGACCCTTCTTGGGCTTTTGAATCATGTAAAAAGGTTAAGTATTGAGTCAAATATGAATTATGGAACCTCCACACCATGTTGGCCTAAG